>MJUU01041925.1:7290-21798 GCA_002080025.1 Modiolus philippinarum | reverse complement strand
GAAATCCGATGAAAAATAAAGATTTGACATATTTAGAAAAATTGCATTTTTGGCCCCTTTGACCCCTTGTAGCTCGGAAACGGTAAGACCTACACAAAATCCGTTGGCATACTACTGAAAGGTTAGATCAAGAGGAATCCAAAGAAAAAGATCCCATCGAAATGCAATGAAAAATAGAGATTTGACATAATCTGCAAATTCCCAATTCTGGCCCCGTTCTGGCCCTCATAGCTGGGAAAGGAAACAAGTTATCAAAAATATAATAGTTGAGCACCATATTAATTTTTCACAAGGAATCCATTAAAAAAAACTGCATCAAAATCGGACTTAAAATAAAAAAAATATTTTTTTGGAGATTTGCCCCTGTTGGGCCCCATTTATCTCGTGAGCGGTACATGCTAAGTGAAATCCGTTGGCATATCCCAGATTGGAAATTTCCTCAGGAGCACACTGAAAGAAACCCCATCAAAATCCGATTAATAATAAAGATTCTACAAACAAACATGTGAAAACACCCAATTTAACCCCTTTTGGCCCCTTTTTTAAAAATGGTTGGGGCCACAATTACCAAAACTGAGCCAAGCCTTCCTTTTGTACCAAAGAACATTATGTTAAAATTTCATAAGGATTGATCTACTGGAACTAAAGTTATTGACCAAAAACTAAAGTGTCTACAGACGACGACGACGACAACGACAACGACAACGACGACGACGACGACGACGACGACGACGACGACGACGACGACGACAGCACCATACCAATATACGACCGCAAAAATTTTTGCGGTCGTATAAAAACTGTTACAGTAACTTCACTACAGAAAGTGATGCAACAATAGCAATTGACGACTTTCGAGTTTCCGGAGTTACTTCCCCTGATTGAAAATAAGCTATCAAGGATTATTTCTAACATAGAATATAACGGAATGGTTGTAGAAAAAATGCTATAACTTCGGTTTGGAGAAAGTGTGGGTCAAATCTTTTGGATATGATGTTGATGTAGCCTCAGGGTATAATCCAACATACTTTTCACGACGCTCACCATTACAGGTAAGCTACAGGTAGATGTTAATTGCACTTGGAATTAACAGGATGTGACCGTGACTTATCAAACATCTGTTTGAAACCCACAAAAAGTTAATAAATATTCAAGGGTTAATGTTATACAAACTATTAATATATGAGAATGTCCAGAAAATAAAAATAAATGAAACCAGTAAGGGAATACACAACAAAACGGTTAGCGAAAAAGGCACTGAAAAGGACAAATAGACTTTTTCTTTAAAACACAAACAAATTCCAACTAAAAAAATAGTATACAAACAAAACAACAACAAAAAAAAGAAAAATAAAACATTTAATTAATAAAATTTAATTTTAAAACTGAAACAACGTTACAGATATGCCTTAAATGAATGGCGAAGGACCAATACACAAAAACGAAATATCTGAGAAAGACATTCAAAATAAAAAAAAAAGTATTTAAAAAGTACTTCAAATAAATATTCAAGAAGGGCAAAATAATCAAATGGTAATAAATATAACCGATTTCCAGAACATAATCAGATATCTCCATGTGCATGATCTCAAACCAATACACATCATAGGTTGACAGGATATAAAATGCAGGTTATACCATGCAGAAGCAGAGACATTTAAATACATTTTAAATGTGTTTTATATGTCTCTGGCAGAAGCTAGCAAACTACGATAAACTGCCAAGGGGTCACATTTGAGATTGTTATGGTTCGCAATAAAATGTAACTAAAGTTGAAGCAAGACAACAAAACAACACAACAAAAGAGGATTTTTATTCTTATGTTAAAAAATTTATTAAATTGTCACACTGTTGAGAAATATGTAATTTTTTTCCTGGATTTTGACCGGCTTTGCATTCTTGTGTATTGTTTTCACGCAGAAGAAACGAGATTTTCAAATCATTTGGTAAAAACTATAAAAGTATATGTTGATTGTCTGTCGAGTACTTTGTGTGCATCGATGTTCTTTGTGTACATTTATGTACCTTTTATCATGCAGTTAACTTTTTGTGTGTATTGCTTTGGGATACATTTTATATTAGTCCAAGATTTTATTTGATTCATTCGGGTTATGTTTACTACCCCGGTTTCAAAATCTTTTTCATTCTTTTCATGATTTTTTTTTTGTTTTGCTGCATTTTTTTATGTTTTTAAGTACCAGGTCCAATCGTCCTTTTCCCTTACTGGTTTATTTTTTTCTTCACTTTTTAGACATTCTAATGTATTAACAGTTTGTATAATATCAACTTTGACTATTTATCAACTACTGTTGTGGCTCTCGTACAGATGTTTATTAAGTCACCGTCACATCCTGTTATCTCCAAATGCAATTAACATCTACCTGTAACTTACCTGTAAAGGTGAGCGTCATGAAAAGTATGATGGATTGTACTCTGGGGTTGTATCAACATCATACCCAAGTGATTTGACCCAGACTTTCTCCAGACCAAAGTTATAGCATTTTTTCTGCAACCCTCCCGTTATATTCTATGTTAAAAGTTACTCTCAATAGCCGCTTATTTTTAATCAGGGGGTGGGGGGGTAACTCCAGAAACTCGAAATGGGTCAATTCATCGTTTTAGAACCTGAGGAATTGTGGGTACAGTGACTGTGCTACAAATTTTGGTGTATGAACCATTGATTTTCAACCAATCAAAAAGCACTCTACACAAAATGCTTTAGTTTCTGAAACAGTGAATTGTCAATGACATCACTAATCATTATCACTGATAAGTAAAATATGTGTCCAATGGACACAGTTCTGTGCGAAAAATCAGAAATATTTTGGTGAAATCTTATTAGATGTCTTGAATCCAAGTGTTTCTAATAAGCAAAATTCCAATAACTTAGCTGTTTTTGCAAAGATTTTTGCTGTTCAGTTATTGAAAATGACTTTTTTAACTGAAGGGAATTTCAATTTGTATGGTTACTAATTAGATTATGAACTACAAAGTGGTCTCCGACAATGTCTGAAAATTGATATAAACTGAAATCAAAGTTTTTTTGTGATTCATTTGCACTAGGACCTCTCTGAAAATTGACATCTGCCGGACCTAAGAAATTGACCATTTTTAAGAGGTTCTGGTTTTTGGAAGTTCCATAAAATTCAAATACTGATACCAGAAGTGCGAGATTATAAGAATCTAACATCAGTGAAAGTGCAAGATTGAGAAATCTCAGACACCCTAGGGTAAGATTCAATACTTCCCTGATGAGACTTAACAAATCAAAGAACCACTGAAATCTTACCCAAGGGTGTCTTAGATTTCTAAATGTTGTACTTTCATCGATGTAAGATTCTTATAATTTTCTTATAATTTAATAAAATTGGCCAATTTTATTGTCAGCAAAAATTCTTTTTCGGTTTTCAGAATTGAAATTGACCAGAAAATATACTTTTGGTAATGCTCTTTACAGAAGGAAATTGGAATGGTGAGATGGTGAGGTGCTAGTTTTCAGGAGAAATGTTAACTTATTAAGTAAAAATTCCTGAGGGCTTTTCCATTAAAATGCATGTACCAGGGTCGGAAGGGAATTTTCTGCTACCCCCACAACCAAGGGTAATGGACAAATAAGAGTATAGCAATAAGATACAAAATCAACAAGAACCCACAAGAATTTTCATTTTCTGCCTGCCACTCCTGGTACATCCTTTTTAATGGAATAGCCCTGACCAATACCAATAGTTTAGTTTCTAAAAGAATCCAGTTTTTGAATGGGTCAGTTTAAAAACAGGGGGAGGGGAGGGTTCCACTGTATTGAAAATCTCTGCTTGAACTGACAGGAATTTCAAACTGTATGGTTGCAAAGTAAAATTCCATAAACTAAGTGGTATGAGTGACACTTAATATGTGACTAAAATTCCATACATTTATTTACATATCAGGGCTATGTATATTCATGAAAGGTCAAGTAAGTAAAAAATATAAAGATGCATGTGCTATTTTTAAGGATAAATAACAAAGATATTCTCTTGATTTTCCATTGCTTTATAATTGACTCTTTGTTGGGTTCAAAAACTACATGTATAGCAAAATAATTATCCCCCCACTTTCGAAGAAAGTTCAGGGATAATGTTATACCCTCCGTCTGTCCGTCGGTCTGTCCGTCCGTCTGTCTGTCCGTCACACAACCTTGCGACGCAAACTCCTCCTATATTTTTGGATTTAGGGTTTTAATTTTGTTATAGAACTGTTGCATATATACTGCAGATGTGCAATAAGCTTTCGGAATTTTGATATTGGTCTTGGTGCAAACAAGAGGCCCCAAGATGTCCATTTTGACACATGTGGCATGCGACGCGAACTCCTCCTACATTTTTGGATTTAGGGTTTTAATTGTTGCATATGGTCTGTAGATGCGCAATAAGCTTTTGGATTTTTGATATCTATCTTGATGCAAACAAGAGGCCCCAAGATGTCAATTTGACAAAGACCACAAAATGTGGATTGTGACACATATGGCATGCGACGCAAACTCATCCTACATTTTTGGATTTATGGATTTAATTTTGTTGCAGAATTGTTGCATATAGTCTGTAGATGCACAATAAGCTTTCAGAATTTTGATTCAGGTGCCAACTTTGGTAAATTTCCTGAAAATGTCAAAGACTGATATTTTTGGACATTTTGGCATATAATCTTATATTGTGGCAAGTATTTGAAAAAACAAAAAAATTCTGAAATCTTAGAATTCGAAAATGTGATTCCAATTTTGGTAAATATCCTGAAAGTCTCAAAGACCACTTATTTTTTGGAATTCTACCTAGCAACCTTACTTTTAGCATTTGTTTTGTTAAGGTTAATCATTTTCACCAATTGGATTTCAAAAATATATGATTCTAGTTTTGGTAAATTTCCTGAACGTGTCAAAGACCACTTATTTTTTGGAATTCTACCTAGCAACAATACTGTTAGAATTTGTTTCCATTAGGGCAATCATTTTCACCGATTGAATTTCAAAAATAGTTGATTCCAATTTTGGTAAATTTCCTGAAAGTGTCAAAGACCACTTATTTTTTGGAATTCTACCTAGCAACAATACTGTTAGGATTTGTTTCCATTAGGGCAATCATTTTCACCAATAGATTTTCAAAAATATTTGATTCCAATTTTGGTAAATTTCCTGAAAGTGTCAAAGACCACGTATTTTTTGGAATTCTACCTAGCAACAATACTGTTAGGATTTGTTTCCATTAGAGCAATCATTTTCACCAATTGAATTTCAAAAATATTTTGATTCCAATTTTGGTAAATTTCCTGAAAGTGTCAAAGACCACATATTTTTTGGAATTCTACCTAGCAACCAACTGTTAGCATTTGTTTTGATAAGGTCAATCATTTTCACCAATTGGATTTCCAAAATAATTGATTCCAAATTTGGTAAATTTCCTGAAATTGTCAAAGACCACTAATTTTTGGAATTCTGCATTGAAACCATGGTTAAGAAATTTGTTAGAATTAGAAGAAACATTTCACCAATTTGATTTCCAAAATATATGATTCCAAGTTTGGTAAAATTCCTGGAAGTCTCAAAGACTACTTATTTTTGGGAATTCTGCCTAACAACCATATATTCTTTTATTCCTTATGGTAAAAATAGTGATTGTTAATTTCAAAAATGTTAAGAAAAATTATACCCAGCAGGGATGACGCTACTATATAAGTTAGGGCCGCCCGGCGGCCCCATTCCCCAATCAAGAAAATTCCCTGTTTACAAAATCCGGATTTTTTCATTTTCATCTCCGGTGAATCTTTCGTTCCGATCCATGTCGCCTTTTGTCAGAACCGGAAATTACTCAAAACATCACAGTAACGTCCAGAAGTAACTAAATAATGCAATTTACGCTATTTACGACCACCCTGAAGATGAACAAAATGTCTGAGATCGCAAATGTCCATAAGGGAACATCTTGAAATTCAGAATGCGTAAAGTGAATTGAAATCGTGTTGTTATCGTTCATTGTCGTGTCTAAAATTCGAGACTTTCATCCATTACGTAGTAACCTGCAAATGCTCTCATTGCCAAAGATATAGTTTGCATTGAAATAAATATTGAATAGTTATGACTTGAAATCAGAGTTTCTGAAACTGGGACTTTTAACTGGGTGAGAATTTGGAACTGCACTTCATATGGGGTGTTCTCATTTCTACTAGTTAAAACGAAACGTGGAAATGACCTGCTGTATGATTAATAAACGAATGCATAGTCATTTCATGGAATGAGGTATATTTATCACTAAGTTGGGTATGAAGGATTTGATTTTGGTGATAATATTGAAATGTGTAAGTCATCTTTATTTGCAGACAACCAAAGAATCTCTGACAGAATATCGATTTGCTTTCATATAGGAAAAGAGCAGTACTTCTTTCGTTGATGATCAGCTTGATAAAATTCAAATCTGGTATAATTTGAAAAACTACATAAAAGATAGTCTTAATTTTTGAAAAAATGTATAAAATTTAGTCTTAATGGCTTTGGTGTAATGATACTTTCCATTCTTCAAACTCTTGTTGTGTGTACTTACACATATTCTTGGTTTATACAAACGTATGTTGCAGTATTTGATATATTTTCATTTTTCCCAATTTCAGTTGTCGCGATGCGAAATTCCCAATTTGTTGGACAAGGGACCCATTTGAAAAGAGCTAAAATCATCCCTGCCCAGTGTCTATAGCTGTTTTCTGTGTCAAACAGGGGGTGCGGGGATCACTGTCGTTTCGGACAGTCATTACTCTAGTTTTGTGGGAATAGAATTGTTGCATATAGTCTGTAGATGCGCAATAAGCTTTCTGATTTTTGATATTGGTCTTGGTGCAAACAAGAGGCCCCATGATGTCAATTTTAACAAAGACCCAAAGATGTGGATTAGACATATGTGGCATGTGACACAAACTCCGCCTACATTTTTGGATTTAGGGATCAAATCTTTATGCAGAATTGTTGCATATAGTCTATAGATTTGCAATAAGCTTTTGGAATTTTGGTTCCGGTTCCAACTTTGGTAAATTTCCTGAAAATGTCAAAGACACATATTTTTTTTTAATTTTGGCATATTATCTTATATTCTGATAAGTGTTTGGTAAAAAACAAAATTCTGATAACTTAGAATTCTGAAAGGCAGTTCCAAATTTGGTAAATTTCCTGAAAGTCTCAAATACCACTTATTTTTTGGAATTCTACCTAGCAACCATACTTAAAATGTTTGTGTAGTTTAGGACAAACATTTTCATGAATTGGATTTCAAAAATATTTGATTCCAATTTTGGTGAATTTCCTGAAAGTCTCAAAGACCACTTATTTTTTGGAATTCTACCTAGCAACCATACTTAAAATGTTTGTGTACATTTTCATCAATTGGATTTCAACAATATTTGATTCCAATTTTGGTAAATTTCCTGAAAGTCTCAAAGACCACTTATTTTTTGAATTCTACCTAGCAACCATACTTAAAATGTTTGTGTAGTTTAGGACGAACATTTTCATCAATTGGATTTCAAAAATATTTGATTCCAATTTTGGTAAATTTCCTGAAAGTCTCAAAGACCACTAATTTTTTGAAATTCTACCTAGCAACCATACTTAAAATGTTTGTGTAGTTTAGGTTGAACATTTTCATCCATTGGATTTCAAAAATATTGATTCCAATTTTGGTAAATTTCTTGAAAGTCTCAAAGACCACTTATTTTTTGGAATTCTACTTAGCAACCATATATCCTAGAATTCTTTTAGTATCAATAATGACTATCAATAGGTAGATTAAAAAAATAAAGAAAAAATATGCCAAGGGTGTATAACAACTGTTTTCTGTGTCAAACAGGGAGTGCGGGGATAGCTATCGTTTCCGACAACATCTAGTTCCAAATGTAACTGTAATGTTCATTTTTTAAAATAAAGTCCGAAGGACTTTATTCAGTTTATGAGTGAGCAGCCAGAGTTTATATATAGATAATTTCCTAAAAATGAGTGTTTAATTCTATAATAATAATTATATTATGTAATCCTATAATAATAAAAATTTTGTAAAATTTTCTTTCAACAATGCTGTTAAAGTATGTAATATTAAGATAAATAAAAAGAAAAGTGATATCCATTTGCAAAAAAAAAAATGAACCCTACTGAATGGATTAAACCTGAGAATAAAAAAAAAATTGGCCAGAATTTGAAACCTGAAAAAATACTCCCTAAAATTCAAGTAATTTTCGCAAGCAATTAATTTATTTTCAGGATCTTCATGTGTATGAAAATAAAACTAAAATTGTTGCAAATACATGTATTTCTAACTCTAATACAAATGCAAGAGCAGAAAACATAGTTGCCATGTAGTGACCAGGATGGACAAAACATGAAGTAAAGTACTGTGAAAATAAGTTGGCTTACAGTCTGCTCTAAAATTTTGTATGCATATATCTCGCTTTTGCAATTTTCATTGCTGGTGAAACAAAGATCCATTTAATAAGCCTAAAGTATATTATACTTACCCAGCCCACATATTCTGTGCTATACCAAAATCTAAGTTGTTTATAACAGAAGGTTGTTGTCTTGTTGTTTCTTGAGTTCTATATCTGTTGTCTGTGTCGTTTTCCTGTAGTCCTGATTCCTGAGCTATATGTCCGGAGCTCCAGACAGGATCCTCTCTATTGTTTATCTCTTGAGATATCCGACCAGAACTCCAGCCTGGGCTGTCTCGGTTGTTTATCTGGGGCATAAGTGAACTAAGTGGGTCATCTGTACAATGACTCTAGAATTAAAGAGCAGTTTTATAATAATAATAAACATGAGTTAGATAAGTAAACTTGTACATTTTCAATAGCATAAAAAATAGTCCTTTATACAATGTTATAGCTCATTTACTTTACTATAAACATATTTTACTGTCAAACAAAACAGACAATAGGATAAGACACAAGTTTACAAAACTTACTAGGTCTTCTCCTTACAAAAACATAATACATATACTGACATATTAATATAGCTCATTTGATTTTTCTCCTCAAAAAATGTTTGATTTTTGGCCAATTTGGGTAATTTCTTTAAAATGAAAGCATTTTTCACAAAATTAAATAAAAATAAAACTCGAATAAAAGTACTTCCACAGTATTTTTTTTCAAAATATTTCAAATTTGGGGGCCTAGGTGGCTGAGTATTCATGGTATTTAGTTTACATATACAACCACTGTAGCCTAACACTTCTGCATTGTGAGTTAGAGTCTCACTCTGTAAACCACAAAACATTGTGCACTCCCCTGAAAACCATATGTAATAAGGTATGTCAGTTACCTGTCCAAGTAACAAAATACTGAGGTTACTGTGAATTTAGTTTCTGCATATGCGCATTTCGACAACTTATGTCTCATCAGTGCAGATCAAATCAAAACATTTGGAAATCCATGAATCGAAATATGCATAAAGGCTGATAGAGAACAAATTACCAATAGGTTCTAAATAGGAAAGCCAAAACCAGCTAAGGACAGAGCTATGCAAGAGGGAGATACTCCTTAGGTTTAAACAAAATTTTCTAAAATTTACATATTGCAAATTTTTAAATAAAATTGGTTTTTGGGACAGCACCGAAGTACTGGCTACTGGGTTGGTGAATACCCTTGGGGACTAACAGTCCACCAGCAGTTGCATCGGCAAGGTCAGTGGTTCTCTCCAGGTACTCTAGTTTCATCCACAACTAAAACTGAATGCCACAATATAGCTGAAATACTGCTGAAAGTGGTGTTAAACACCATACAAACAAAACAAATTGATTTTTTTGTAAACCATTCACAATTTTATCATTTCACATAGACATTTGTACAAAACATACAACAAGGGACTGGAATTCAATTTTCCTACACTGATCCCCATATAGCACCTTCAAAATATTTTTCAATATTTTTTTTGAATCTCTAAACATTCTGTTGTTCAAGCGTTGTACTTTTGCAATAGAAAATCAATGGGAAATTTAGAAAAGTATGCCAAATTTTTCAAAATTTAAGAAGGTTTGCCAAATTTTCTTTTTTTGTCTAGAAAACAAGTACACATGTATAGCTATTTCTGCATAAAATTATCTGCCATCAGCTTCAAAATCTTAAACATACTCTGAAGAATGATCCTTTTCTTTACATTAACAGGGAAACATAGGTAACTAAGATTACGAAGCTTGCCTCCTTATGGCATACTGTTATAGCAACCAAATTTTGCCTTGATGCTGACCTACCATCAGATATGCATGAATATGCAAGACCAGATGATCCTACAATGTACAGTGACTGAGATCTGAACTCATTGGTCCACTTGAATGTAAGTTAATCAAGCAGAAAATATAGGTCAAAGGATTGAAAAGGAACATAACTTACCTGGATACTGACCTTGCATCAGAGATGCATGCATACGCAGCTTTTGATGATTCTACCATTTATAGTGACTAAGATTGGAATTCCTCTATAAACTTGAACTTACAAGGTATTTAAGAATAAGTCATTGTTGAAGACCTCATAGTGACTTCAAAATGAAGAGAACCAATTAAAGTATTCTTCCATTGTTTGGTTTTACTATGTATTTGTAGAGACTTTGTACCATGTGCATTTACTCCATATCCTTTCATTGTTTATTGAATGTAAGTCGATCAAGCAGAAAATATAGGTCAAAATGACCCCAACGGGCCCAACCTGCATAGTTTGAGAGTTATACACCAATATGAGGAGGCAGACACAGACGCAGACAGGGACACCAGGGGCATGATAATTAGGGTCCAACCTAATTGGTTGGAGAAGTCCTAATTTGGTTGGAGCAAAATCGTTTCTGTATCAATTTGGGTTATTAAGAGCATTTTAGTAAATAAAAAGGTTCCCTTTCGGCAATTATTATATAACTGAATCTTTCTCAATCAATACTTGTTCAAAATATTAAAGATTTCAAAAGTTATTGAAGAAAAACCATATCGAAAATTTCGCAGAAGTTCAAAATATAGGTCGTTGGGGTTTTTCTTCAATAGTTTTTGAAATCTTGCATATTTTGAACAAATATTGACTGGAAAGGGTGAATTTATCTAGTCATTGCCGAAAGGTAACATTTTTAGCAATTTAAACATTCTTAGTAATTTAAACTCATACACAAACGATTTTGCTCCAACCAAATTAGGACTTCTCCAACCATTTAGGTTGGACCCCCTGCCCACACTTTACAAATAAAATAAAAATTACAGTAAAATCCCTACAATTATAAAAAAAATATATATACCTGATGATTTACTAAGTCATCTATAGGTATAGCTTCTCCACAAAATTCACATGGTAAAAGTGATATATCTGAAACAAAATACGCATGGACGAGTTTATTGACATGGAACTTCAAAATTTTTAGGGTTTATTCAGAGACACAACTAAGAACCATTAATCCCATCACAATGCAGATACAAAGCAGATAGTAGGGTTGTAACAATGTTTACTTGAGAATTAGCTTCCTTTCGATATATTTTATGATAAATTTTAGCTTCCATTTTTCCACTGATAACCTAGTAAAGGACAAAATGCATTCTATGTTGTGTATGGATATCTATGTTGTGTATGAATATGCATATATCAAAAAAGTATAATTCTAAAAAAAAATAACAGTAAGATATATATAGATTACAAACTGTGCAAATCTAATTCTCTTAAGGTTTCTATACGTGTTGTAAAAATATTCTGTGCGTAACTGTATTTTGAAGTTTGTGATTTTGATATTTTGTTCCAATTAGCAAAGACAAAACTAGGCAACGTTGGTCACTGTTTACGAGATTTGAAGATGAACAATTGGCAACAATAAAAAAAATAATAACACATCACAAGACTGACCATTAAAATACTAAAAATTTGTATCATATACTCATATCAACATGTTACTCCAGAATCAATTTTGAATCATATGTGTGATCCTGCAAAAAGTTGGTATAATGGCCAAATCATACAAGTTTAGCATTTGTCACAGACATACACATGTAAGTTGTGAAAATATGGCCAAATTCAATAGGCCTTAAGATAAGGGAAAAATTCAAATGCACATTGGCAATATGAACACTATATGAAGTAAAAATATTGGAAGTTTGATTACTTTTTTTACAAAATTTATTTCATGTTTGCTAAATCGCCTAGAACTCTCACAATTTTTTTTTACAGAAATCCTATCTCAGCAACCATTATTATGAAACTTTTTTAGAAAAAGAGTTATATATGTACTATGGAATGTGCTGACATTTTTATAGTGTCCATGATCTATTACTATTGTCATTTTTATTCTAAAATTATCTCCAAATACTTGAAACGTTCAATACCAACCTGCAGCATCTGGTTCAATGTCAAGGCCGTCTGCAAAATTTCTGTCATTCAGATATGATGTGTTACCTCCCCTTTGTACGAGAGAGGGCTTGTCAAACTGTCTAATCATATTTTGTAGATTGTCTTCATCACTGAGATCTGTGGCAAGATGCATGGCTAATAATCTATCCTGTTCTTCCTGACTGACATGATTGGTGTTTACTGATGGTTCAGGTCTGTTCTGATTTGTCCGTTCTACAATATACATGTACATATATCATGCATATGATAAGAATCATCTTCAACTTGAATGTATGTGTGTTTCAGACACTACAGAACCTACATGTAAATGCTTCACAAAAGTCCATTTACATTTCATAGTGAGATTTTTATGTACTTCAAAAGTGTTTGGAAACCAAAGTGGCATTAGTTTCTCTTTTTCAGTAATTTGACATCACTTTGGACATTTGCGAGGTTATATTTCAAATACAATTCAGGCAGAAATGTTGCTGTGAAACAATTATGATACGAGGTAGAAAAAATCTATTTCAATGAATCCATTCACAGGGTATATGCAGTAATATATTTTTTACAAATTTAGACATGTTAGATAAAGGAAGAATGGTTGTCCAAAACCTGAAAATCTTATTGTCACATATTAAGATTATGTGATCCAATGTTCACAGTGTCTTCAAAAATAAACACATGCATGTAATGTAATTTTTTTATTCATTTAAAATGCCAATATATCAGAGGTTCAAAATACCAGGTTTTAATCTTTGCAATCTTGAAGTTATATTCGTCTCAATTATAGAAATACAACCATAATTTTCTAATTTTAAATACCAGAAAGGATATGGAGTAAATGCACGAGAAAAAGTCGCTACATATACATGGATAAACCAAGCAATGGATCAACCCTTTTATTGTTGTTCTTCATCTTCATGTATTATCTACATTGTAATCTACCCTTTTCAAGCAGAAAATTTTAATCCTTGTTCATATTTCTTTTAAGGGATGTTCCAGAAATAAATGTTTTTCAAGAGAGGACATTTGGTCTTGTGTGAAATGAAATTTGTTAGTCCGTAGCTGGACTTACTGTACCATATTTACAATATTCAAGAATCAAGAATATTATCACGTTTTTCTCTAATTTGCACAAGATTTTACTGGGTTAGATATCATGGTATTTTTTATCATGTTGTCCATAGTCAGATTGGGAAACCATTTACAAAATTTCAACGATTCTTAAAAAAATTTAATCAAGAATGGTAGGCAATTTTCAGTTTGAATTGTTTTAAAAGCATTTTTGGTCAAAATGTTGATATCTTTGGGAATATCTGAATGCAGGGTGAAAGGAGTTGTTGGTCTCCCTGTAGAACAAAAATGGATGTTTATTTGATTCTCCACACTCAAACTTCCCTGCTAGAACATTTTGGGAGGACTGGAAAGGAAAAGTGGAGGCTTGCACTAAAGAAAAGCATAGAAAAAAAGATGTGTTTTGTGAAACACTTATGCCCCCCGGTAGAAGTAAAGAAGAAACTTTGAACAATGAATGTCTTTCTGACAAAATAATTTGTAGAAATAAATTCTGGTTTTCAACAGAAAAGTTTAATCACAATAACTGATGATTGCAATTGGATGCAAACACAGAAGTTACCCAAAAGAACCGTTCCAATCTTTATCCAAGCATTATTAAGAAAACAATTTTCAAACACCCCCCCCCTTTTTTGGAACATTTATAGCCAACTCATGGTTTTCTGCCTATCAGTATTATCAGTATTTTGATTACACCAGGGATCATCAATACTGGTTCCCCAAAAGTGGAGGAATACACAGAAGCGAAGAAATGTTATAATAGATATTTTTAGTAACATCCCTCATCATTGATATATATAATATGTATATAGTACCTGTAAAAACGAAAGTGCATAAATGAAGAAAATATGCTGAATGATTTAAAAAATCTTTTTTACAAAAAAATTCTATAGATATCAAGAAACATTTCATCATAAACGAGTTTAATTTCTATAATTATATATAAATATAAAATAATTCATTTTTTTGGTGAAATTTTACTGGACAGTCACATGTCAAGGTCAAGGTCAAGGTCATGAGGTCCAAAATTTTGGTATTGTTTGAAAGGTCTTGCCACAAGGAATACACATGCAAAATATGAAAGCC
>MJUU01041924.1:0-29386 GCA_002080025.1 Modiolus philippinarum | reverse complement strand
TGCACAATATCATGTTCTTCTTTCATAATTGATGATGTTGTTATACCAGATCTATTTAGAGGTATTTCAATTGATATTTCATATGTAAGAAGGCTTGATATCATAGTCAGCGGAAATGATGTCCTTAGCTAGCTGTCAGTAACTGCGAGCATTTGTCCGGACAGTACCTGTATGTATTGTCTTCATGTTTTATGTACTTCATTGTAAGGGTACTCGTCTTGATAAGTTGGACTTTTTTCTAGTTTAATTTTTACTGTGAGTCTTTTTGTATATTTATTTTTAGCCATTCACCACACATAGTTGGAGGGTTTGGATCCAAGAAAACGAGTTTAACCCCACCACAATTTTTGCGCCTGTCCCAAGTCAGGAATATGTTGGTCATTGGCTTGTCCTTGTCTTCTTATAAAATTTTAGTTTCTTGATATTTGGGTTATTGGATGTGGTTTGTTTCCATTGATTTATTCACTTTTTTACCTTTTCGGGGCCATTTAGGGCTTACTATATGGTGTGAGGTTCCTCACTGTGTTGAAGACCATATGGTGACCCCTAGATGTTTTGTTTTTGGTCGTTTTAACCTGGATATGGGATGTTGTCTCCTTGACATTTACCCCATTTACTTTCTTTTTCATATATCCAGCAAAAAGTGAACAAGGCGAACAGTATCAAGGGCCTCATTAGAAGGACATTCATTTACCTCAATGAAAGTAAATTTAAATATCTATTTCAAGCATTGGCTAGACCCCATCTTGAGTATACAGCAGCAGTTTGGTCGCCCTACAGACAACAAGACATTGATAGTATAGAAAATGTACAAAGAAGGGTAAATACAAATACCCTCGCTGAAAACATGGAGTACATAGACAGATTGAAAAAATTAAAAATGCCTACCTTGCGATATAGACGCCTCAGGAGTGACATGATACAAGTTTTTGAAATTATGAAAGGAATATATGACCCAAATGTCACTGAAGGTATATTAGATCTGGACACTAGCACAAGAACAAGGGGAATAGATACAAACTTAAGAAAAAGTTCTGCAGAACAAACATTAGGAAACATTTCTTTACCAACAGAGTGGTAGACCTGTGGAATTCGCTACCCTCACACGTAGTAGAAACTAAGGATGTAAGACAGTTTGAAATAGCACTTGATAAATGCTAGGAACAACAGGGAGTGAAATTCGATTACATTAGTGATATCAATGTGAAAGACTATACTGGAAGACACAACCAAGTTAGAAGCGAGCAGAACGAAGTAGAGATAGATATAGTGGCGGAGACGCCAGCGTCCATAAGAACCTAACCTAACCTAACCTAAGAAGAAGAACCAAAAAATGAATCGTGCGGTGAAATAGGTATTCATACAACGTTGTTAAAGGACATATTCTGTAATTTTATTATATAAACCTGTTAAGTTTCACGGACGTTAAGCAACACGATGGTAACTGCATATGTAACAAAGTCTCAAATAATACATGATGGAATCAAGCAATGGAACAAAGCTCTTATTGTTCTCCAAATCTCACTTACTGTTATTAATTTTCGTTGTTGCATCTTTTAAAATATTATCTCGCAAAGTTTTCTGTTCCATGCTAGAACAGATGATTACTCAAATTGCTCATCGTGAAACATAGAGTGTGGTATATATCTTGGGAGGTATCCAAGCAAGGAATGCGCAACGGAACTGGTCGATATCGCTTAGAAGTCGATGATGACAAAATTCGGGATTTCCACACTTATTTTAATCAACCTGACCATTCAATCGTGAAAATGAAATATGAATCCTTGAGAAAATATATCACTAAACGTAGAACATAACTTTTAGACACTTTACGATATACAGCGAAAAGAATTCTATATATCAGAGCTGTTACAAAATTAACTATCTAAAAACATACGAAATTTGCAGAAACAAAATTTACAGCAAGTTCGGTATTTAGCTATTTGCAACACTGGGTTGATGCCGCTGATGGTGGACTGCTATGCCCCAAGGGTTTTTACCAGGCCAGTTGTCAGTACTTCGGTATTGACCCAGAGATCCATATTTTTGGAAAATTGAAATGTCTTAATTTTTGTAAATTTCGTTGAAATTTATGATTATCATCCGCATGCAAAGATCTGTCTATGGCTTTTCATTTTGATCATATTATTTTTTGTCTGATATCAAATTTTCAACATCTTATATGCTTTCATATGCTCAGATTATATCTGCACTGAAGAGACATAAGTTGTCAAAATGGTCTTATGTAAAACTACAGCAAGTTCGATATTTAGTTATTTATATACGAGTTTAGAGTATTCGAGAACCGAACCGTCAGTCCAACAGCAAATGGCAACATCGGAAAAACAAATGGTCTTATGTAAAACTACAGCAAGTTCGATATTTAGTTATTTATATACGAGTTTAGAGTATTCGAGAACCGAACCGTCAGTCCAACAGCAAATGGCAACATCGGAAAAACAAAGAAACAAAGACATCACAGAATAACGGCTCTGTTAATATGTTTAATTATATGTAAAATAGAACCTATTATCGCCTACGGAGTCTTGGGCATGAACATTGCACTGCCCTACATTTGCAAAATATTTTACGAAAGGATATGGAGTAAATGAACATGAGACCATAACACATATATCAACTCAAACTGCAATAATTTTAATGAGCTGTATGGCCATTTCGGAAATTTATTCCTCATCAGCAGCACTAGAACCCAACCAAAGGAAATCCATAATTTCGAAAAAATGTTCAAATGCATAAAACCAAACGAAATCCGAATAATCAATAATATCAAATATAGCCAAGGACAAAACTACGATGGTGGGAGTTAATCCTTGGGTTTTAGAATTTACATAAATATAGATAATATTAATTGAACAAAGTGTACACATGAGATATTATCTCTATACAAGTACACCATATCTAAGAAAAATAAAGAGCATACATCTCTACCACGGGTAATTGTTTTACCAACTCCAGACTGCAATAAAAAACAAACTCCTGTATTAAATATTTTACGAAAGGATATGGAGTAAATGAACATGAGACCATAACACATATGTTAACTCAAACTGCAATAATTTTAATGAGCTGTATGGCCATTTCGGAAATTTATTCCTCATCAGCAGCACTAGAACCCAAACAAAGGAAATTCATAATTTCAAAAAATGTTGAAATGCATAAAACCAAACGAAATCTGAATAATCAATAATTATATCAAATATAGCCAAGGACAAAACTACGATGGTGGGAGTTAATCCTTCGGTTTTAGAATTTACATAAATTTAGATAATATTAATTGAACAAAGAGTACACATGAGATATTATCTCATGTGCAAGTACACCATATCTGAGAAAAATAAAGAGCATGCATCTCTACCACGGGGAATTGTTTTACCAACTCCACACTGCAATAAAAGACAAACTCCTGTATTAAATACTTTACTAAAGGATATGGAGTAAATGAACATGAGACCATAACACATATGTCAACTCAAACTGCAATTATTTTCATGAGCTGTATGGTCATTTCGGAAATTTATTCCTCATCAACTGCTAGAACCCAAACAAAGGAAATCCATAATTTCAAAATATGTTCAAATGCATAAAACCAAACGAAATCCGAATAATCAATAATATCAAATATAGACAAGGACAAAACTACGATGGTGGGAGTTAATCCTTCATACATCTCTACCATGGGTAATTGTTTTACCAACTCTGCACTGCAATAAAAGACAAACTCTTGTATTAAATATTTTTCGAAAGGATATGGAGTAAATGAACATGAGACCGATATATTAATAACCTATCATCTATCTTCGATACATGCATGTCTTGTAATGTATAACATACGCATAAAGCTTTACTCCTTTCTCCATTAAAACTTAGATTGACTTCAAAAATTCTGTTTGAACATTTTCATGACAGATCCAGTTTTGAATGATTACAACTGCATTTCTCTTGGATACTGCTAATTTCAGTCTATTGAAAAATCATTCCTCCTTGGAATTTTCAAACGAAGGTTTAGTTGCCATCAATCTTTTATTTTTTATTTTTTTTCATAACTTACATGTAATTCCATGATACCACTATACTTAACATTCTCTCTTATACATATAAAACCTTTTGTCATTCATATGGCGAAAAAAACTTGATTGTGCTTCTTTCTCTTCCCCATTTATGTTTGCTCCTGCATGTCACGTTTTTAAAGGGGATCTCCACATAATAGCAACTGACGAGGTCTATTTATAAAAGGTCCATCATATAGTAAATCACAATTCACCACTTAGATACACAATTTGAAATATTAATATTAGTTGATAAATGTGTAAATGGGCTACGGGGCGGAAGGACAGTGTTGAAACATTGTCCGAATGGTTCTGGTCCATAAAGTCATTGATTGTAAATCAAAAAGCTTATTCGAAGATCCCGATGAAGAAAAAAAAACATGACAGTTAGTGACCAACCATTACCCGCGCATATATTTCATTTTTGTGTGTAAATTGGGGTAATAACAAAATTACCGAACAGAGTGGTCAAAAGCCGAAGTCCATGAGACAAAAAAAAAAAAAAAAAAAAAAAAAAAAAAAAAAAAAAAAAAAAAAAAACCAAATCAAGTGGAAACCATCGGAAAAATTGTCGACCGCAACGGGCTTGACTTTGCCATAGGTATTTCAAAAGAAACAACGGCAGTAGAATACCGAAGGAACAAGGGAAGCGATGACTACAAAAATCGAAGCCCAAAGACATGGCAGAAACGGTAACAGATAAAAACAAAGACAAAACAAGGACGTGAGAAATGATGTGTTTAACCGGTTTTGTGGCATGCCAAACCCCCCTTTCCATTGTGGTAGTGTCCGGTAGCAACTCAACAGCAATTGCTATTGAAAGGTCGTATACACTTCAAAGAAATGATCAATCAGGTACTAAGTAAAAAAAAAAGAATCTTGAATCAGAGTTCGGACCGAAAATTCCAGTGTGAAACGTTTTCTTGTTGAAAAACGGTTAATTCGAAAGAAGGAAGTTATCAAATATCTCTTGCTTTTGAATTAATCTTAATTGGAAGAAAACTTCCCGAATGTTTCATTACATTTCATTGTCTACACCACACATGATGAAGAGGTTAACATAGACATACCACTTGACAGACAAGGAGATTCGTAAAACTCCCCTCAGCGTTTATACAAATTCAAGCATTGAAATGTGTTAAAACATTACATTTGCTGTTTTTATATTCCATGCTTTAGAATAAATATTGGTTTTATGAATAGATCTTTCTTACACTATGATGTGATATATAATTAGAGAAATAAAATTTATAGCATTTGAAGGCTTTTAATAGCTACATTTATATTACAAATAAGCTCCATTTTTGATGTTATATATTTTATGACAGGATATGGGGTAAATGAACATGAGACCATAACACATATGTTAACTCCAACTGCAAAAATTATAATGAGCTGTATGGCCATTTCGGAAATTTATTCCTCATCAGCAGCACTAGAACCCAAACAAAGGAAATCCATAATTTCAAAAAATGTTAAAATGCTGATCCCAAACGAAATCCGAATAATCAGTTATATCAAATATAGCTAAGGACAAACTACGATGGTGGGAGTTAATTCTTCGGTTTTAGAATTTACATAAATTTAGATAATAGTAATTGAACAAAGTGTACACATGAGATATTATATAGTGTTTTTTACGCTGAAGAAATATATGCATTGTAAAGTTGGATGTAGCATTTGGACAAAATTGTATTTGTTTCTTTCAGAATATGAAAAGAATGGACTGATAAAATAAGTCTAAACCGAAACTACAGTAACATTTCGTTTCTGCAGTTACTATTCCGACAACTTCTGTAGTCCATCTATGGCTGCAGTAAGTTTAAATCAGGACTTCAGAAAGGGTTTTGTTGCGCGTTTGGCATACACAGCAATGTATCTCTGTTTGTAGGGCTATTTACGTAATTTGGGTAACCAGTAAATACAAGTAAGGTTGCTGATTCCTTCAATTAAAATGACGCCAAAAGAAGACATTACAGGTAAAGGATTGTCAAGGATGTCCTCTATTGATATGGTAGAGAGTTTGTTAGTGGGATTGCCAAATCAATTGTCAATAACCATCTCCTTTATCAATGCCTTTTGCAGATAAATGTGATATTGTTCAGTAGCAAATCCGTTATATTGCTTTCGTCACATAAAATCTAGTAAACAAAATTATCTGTGCCATATGATTGAGGTGATTATACTTGTTCAACTCCATATATTATTGAAGATGGTGATGTACATTAAATAAGCAATGAAGGGACATTGAGTTAATATACAAGAGACAAAGTATCTATAAATACATATAAAACAAAGCAATGGAACAACGCTTCTACTGTTGTTCAACATATTAGGCAAATGATAAAGGACAAGTAGCTCCTGTAATATTAAAATTCACTTCATTGTAAAGCTCAGATTGTTTATTGTTATTGGAGGTGACCACTTTTGCATTCATTTTTGTCTCTTTCAAATCACAAAAACATATTGCTAAGATAAATGACAGGTCTTGCCAACAAATAAGATTTTATTAAATTGATAGTCTGATTTTCTTCTGTTTGCGATAATGTGTACTAAATTTATTTCATATTTCAATTTATGTGTTCATAAAGTTGATAATTTTGAGAAAAATATGAGCGAAATGTTCTTCTTCCTTACTATCATGTATAAATAACTAAATACCAAACTTACTGTAAATTTAATTTCTTCATATTACCATTTCGACAAATAATGTCTCTTCATTGCAGAAAAAAGAAAGTAAAAATTAGAAGACCATTACATCAAAAATGTTTAAGAACTATTAGAAAACCAAATACCACATGTTGAGACATTGCCATGTGTCATATTGAAACATCTCTTTCGAAAACAATGTTTAATCGCAAAGGCCCTTACTTGCCACAACATCATCGTTAAAGATCACGATTAAATATAATGAATACAATCATGCAAAAATACCAAATAACTTTGGACAATGCAAGAAAAAAGCAGTTTTTTATTCTTACCTTACAACTTTTTTTGCAGTCGCGAAAATTGTCATCTTTATATATTTTGTTTCTTATTCAGAATGTTAGGTTTTCTTTAATTGCTCACTGTTTGGACTTTCACAGAGAATGTTATCGAATAACTATTGTGTCTGTCCCATCTTTCTTTTTTAAACAGTGTTGTGTGTAAATTGATTCTACTTGTTGATTTGAGGGTAAATTTTTTCTGCAGTTATCTCTCCTTCCTAGACAAATGGTTTTGGATAAAGGAAAACAAAATATAATTGCGCACTGGTCATGGGTATTAAAGTAGAATTAAGAATATTGTCTATCCATCCGTAAACAGGATTACATATTCCTTTAAGCACAAGCGTAGAAGAATATGTATCTGTTACCTTTAGATGCAATGTTTTCAAATTTACAGGACTTTTTGTGTTTAAATCTTGATAAGGTTGGCGAGTTATCAGAATAATGTTGTTCTATTGGCGTAGTATTAGGTTTCGTTTGTATTTTTAAAGCGAACACTCAACATTAAAAAGTTTCCTTCTATAGGCATTACTTTACAAGAAAATTCAATTATCCTTGAATCTTCATTACATATTAAAAATCAAGCACTATCATTTGTAAAAAATTAAATTTATTATGAGAAAAAACATTTGATATTATGACTTTGAATTTTATAAAACGTTTAAAGAATGATGTTTCTACAAGTTTGGAATGCCCCAAAAAACAAGTCCAAATAACAGTTTCATCATAATTTACATATTTGTTTTGGAATTGTGGGCGTAGATTCTTGAAAAACAATCAATTCGTAATTTTCAGTTCTCCTTCGTTATACCGCCCCTCTTTAATGTCTGTCCCTCACTTATCGCCACTCATTTCCATGGTCCATTAAAAAAATGCATAGATTCTATCTGATTCATAAAATCGATATACCGCCACCATCACTTATTGCCAAAAATTTTCTCTGGCCCCAAAGGTGGCGAAGTAATGAGGGTGCACTATATTTGAAGAAACTAGCGGCAATGATCATGATAAATAGTCAAGTATTATGTTGACATTGTTCTAGAAAAACATGCAGAACATGTGCACATTTCCTTACAAAGTTTAATTATAAAATGGGGGTAATAACAAAATTACTAAACGAAATCCATGACACAAAAAGACAAATCAGGTGGAAATCGTCAGATAGTATGATAAATCTTTCAAATGTTGTTAATGGAGATTTAAGGAAGATATTTAAAAGTATTTTCAGCAAGAAACACAGTAAACTAAGGAATAAATAAAGAAGAAAGCAACTATAATTTCTGCAGATGGACATTTCGACGCCGATAAAGAACAAATAACCAATAGGATCTTAATTGAAAGTCAAAAGTGAGATTGCCATTGTTAAAATTTAATGACGATGATATAACAAAGCATTATACCTGATTGCTTCGAATATTTATAAACTTATTGTCATATTTCATAGTAACATTTGATCTGCTGGTGGACTGTTAGTCCCNAGCCGATTCTATTTGAAATCTTGCAATATCTAAATTTTTGTTAATTTTGTTGAAAATAAGGAGTATCTCCCCCGTGCAAAGCTCTGTCCTTAGCTGATTTTGGCTTTACATTTAGATCATATTGATTATTTGTTCTCTATCAGTTTTTAAACATCTTTGAGTTTATGGTCTTCAAAACGTTTAGATTTTATCTGCACTGATGAGACATTTGTTGTCGAAATGCGCATATGCAGAAAATAAATTCACAGTAACTTCGGTACTTAGTCATTTGAACAATCATTATGACTTCTAAGTTTAAGGGGGTAGATCTGGTGTATGAGTGATAACCAATTTTGTATTTTTAACGTTACACAAATCAAAGTAATACTTATAATTTTCATAACGAGAAAGAATTGTATATCGATGGATATCAACTAGAGTTGTGTAATTTCAAAATATAATAAACGAGCCTTTGGCGAGTTTATTATATTTGAAATTACACAACGATAGTTGATATCCAGCGATATACAATTCTTTCGAGTTGTTAAAACTATTTCTCTTATGATTTTCATAATATTTAGTGCCGAACTGCTGTTTTTGACGTTGATAGGTAACGTTAATCACGGCCAACGAGATTTCACAGTGGTCCAATAAAAACGTCGAAAAAATAATAGCACATCACGCGTGATGTGTTATTACTTGGCGCTCGACCAATGAAATCTGTAAAAGCGATTCAACACGTTCATATCTAACTCCAGCTTCAAAGTCTCGTTATGTACCACAAATAACTATTCATGCGTGCATCATAAGAGAAATATAAAATCCACTATTTTTGTTTTGAATACAAAAAGTCATAAACTTTATGTTTTACTATTCGTACTTATGTCTGTAAATCTGTTGTATCTTAATACGTGAACTACTTTGTCACATCTTTTGTATTAAACTGTTTGCACTGCATTGATAAACTGTTGTGTATTACTGTTTGTATAACTTTGTTGCATCTTATGCATTTTACTGCTTTTGCCAATTTGTTTTATCTGTTGGTTTTTTACCATTTCTATTACTTTGCTACAACTATTGTTTTTTTTTCTGTTTATACAATTTTGCTACAACTGTTGAATTTTATTGTTTGTACTACTGTGCCACATCTTTGTATTGTACAATTTGTTAGATTTATTGTATTTTACTGTTATTTTGTACTAATTTGTTACACATCTATTGTATTTTCCTGTTTGTACTACTTTGTTACATCTGTTGTATTTCAATGTTACATCTGTTTTATTCTTTGTTTGTACTACTTTGTTACATCTGTATTTTACTGTTTGCACCACTTCGTTACATCTGTTGTATTTTACTGTTTGCACCACTTCGTTGCATCTGTTGTACTTTACTGTTCGTACTACTTTGTTACATCTGTTGTATTTTACTCTCTGTACTACTTTCTTACATGTGTTGTATTTTACTGTTTGTATCACTTTGTTATATTTGTTGTATTTTACTGTTTGTACTTCTGTGTAACATCTGTTGGATTTTTGTCTCGCCCACGACGAAAAAGTCGTTGAAGCGAGACTTAGGGATAGCGTTTCCGGTGGCGGCGGCGTCAACAATTGCAAACTATTGTGAATTAACAAGCCTATGTTAGTTGTAGGTCCATAGTATTCTATGTGCAGTTGCATTATTATGGGTACAACTCTAATCCCTACTTAGATTATGGCCCTGGCCCCTTAGTCACGCATGAACGATCACATTAAGTTTTTAGCATGCAGTTTCTACAGCCTATACCAGTAGCCCTAGGCACTTGATATTTGACATGCAGTTGCGTCTTTGGGAGTACATACCGATTTCACTCCCGGATGGTGGTCCTGGCCCTTAGTCACGCATGAACGATCACAATAAGTTTTTAGCAAGCAGTTTGTACAGCCCATACCAGTAGTCCTAGGCACTTGATATTTGACATGCAGTTGCGTCTTGGAGAGTATATACTGATTCCACGCCCGGATGGTGGCCCTGGCCCCTTAGTCACGCATGAACCATCACATTAAGCTTTTAGCAAGCAGTTTGTATAGCCTATACCAGTAGTCCTAGGCACTTGATATTTGACATGCAGTTGCGTCTTGGGGGGTACATACCGATTCTGTCCCTGGATGGTGGCCCTGGCCCTTTAGTCACGCATTAACGATCACATTAAGTTTTTAGCAAGCAGTTTATACAGCCTATACCAGTAGTCGTAGGCACTTGATATTTGAAATGCAGTTGTGTCTTGGGGAGTACATACCGATTCCATTCCCAGTTGGTAGTCCTGGCTTCTTAGTCATGCACGAGTGATCACATCATTTTTTCCAAGGAAATTTTAAACACAGTTAAAGATTATATTTTATTTTTATTGCTGCTGCAGTAGATCAGTGTGCAAATTAAGGCGATGAAGGGGCGGGCGAGACATATCCTGTGTCCACAGTTTATTACTGTTTGAACTACTTTGTTACATCTGTTGTATTTTGCTGTTTGTATTGCATCGCTAGACTATTGTGTATTACTGTTTATATAACTTTGTTACATCCTTTGAATTTTACTGCTTTTGCCAATTTGTTTTACCTGTTGGTTTTTACCATTTTTATTACTTGGCTTCAACTATTGTTTTACTGTTTATACAATTTTGCTACAACTGTGCCACATCTTTGTATTGTACTACTTTGTTACATCTGTTGTATTTTACTGTTTTAATACTTTGTTACATCTTTTGTATTTTACTGTTTGGACTTCTTTGTAACATCTGTTGTATTTTAAAATACGCACTACTTTGTTACATCTATTGTATTTAACCCTTTCTACATGAATGTACTACATTTGTAAATTTATACATCTTTGCATTTTACTGTTTATACTGCTCTGTCTTATTAATTGTATTCTACTGTTTGTACTACTTTGCTGCATCTGTTATATTTTACTGCTTGTATCTCTTTTTAAAATCTGTTGTATTTTTCTGTTTGTATTTCTTTGTTAAATCTGTTGTATTTTGCTATTTGTCCTGTACTTATAACTCTGTCGTTTTACTGCTTTTTGTCTCAAATCTGTTATAGATGATTAGTGGTATTAATTTTTCACATCCATCTAAATACTGAAATTTCTTTAAATTTTGAATCTGCAGATGACCATTTGGACAACTTAGGCCACTTCACTTTTACTGTTAGCAAACATTTTTCTGTGGCGTTAAATTGCGAGAAAATTAAAATCAGGATGAAATTGATGTCATGTCTACCTTATGAATGTTTCCCATTTTTTGTCTTTCCAATGTCCATATTATATTGTATTAGGACGTAGCACCTTTTCATTCTAAGATATTTCGAATGTCTTCTAAATGAAATGTGGATATTAAAAACTCTAAAGATCCCCTGAAATCTAGATCATTATTGCATTACAGTAGCATGAAAACTACCATTCCTCATGAACAACTGAAATCTCGGCTGAAAGATATAATTCATAGATGTTTCTCCCGTAAGAACGGCGAATGAAGATATAAGTACATTGTCATAGGCAGAGAACAAGCATACTTTGTGAAATACGACACAGAATCACAGAGAAAATACACAGAGGAAGAAGTGATAAAAATGATAGAGTTTTTGATCGACAATATATTTGTCCAGTTTGGAGGACTTGTTTTTCAACAGACCATTGGAATTCCAATAGGCACAAACTGTGCACCTCTTTTAGCCGATCTGTTTCTCCACTCTTATGAGGCTGAATTCATTGAAGGGCTTCTTCAAAATAAAGAAAAAAAACTGGCCCAGTCCTTTAATTTCAGCTTCCATTATATTGATGATATTTTATCATTAAACAACCTTTGGTGATTTTCTTCATCTTATTTATCCAAAAAGAGCTTGAAATTAAGGATACTACAGATACTTCATCTTGAAATTGACAACAGAGTTACATTACAAACTAGCCTGTATGACAAACGCGATGACTTCACTTTTCAAATGGTCAACTTCCCTTTTCTTTGTAGCAACATTCCAAAAGCACCAGCATATGGAGTTTACATCTCACAACTCATTCGCTTGTGGTCGTTACAGTGACTTCCTTGATAGAGCTCAGTTGCTTACAAATAGACTACTTAGGCAAGGGTACGTTACAAAAAAAATTAAAGTCATCACTACAGAAGTTTTACGGTCGACATCACGATCTTGTGGAGCGCTATGGGATACCTGTTTCCCAGATGACAACAGATCTTTCCCTCTGCAACTGAAGTTTTTTTTCCTCTATCGGATTTGACTTTACTACCAGAGTTGACATGTTGAACACGGCTGGTGTCTTATAAGAAGTAACAGATGCTTACTCTACCGGTACACCTGATCTCACCCATGGTTTTTATTGGGTCCGTCTTTTTCATCTGTATGTGTGTCTTCATTTTTCGTTTTTGTCCCGTACTCAAGTGGTGTCCTTGTTTCCAAGTGTGTCTGATTTTGCCATTTTCCATGGATTTTTCGTTCTTTAATTGACGGTTCGGTTCTCACTTACTTCTAAACCCAACATGACACATCATTACCTATACATCATTCAGGTTTAAGTTTTTGAAATGTTTTGATTTTATTTGCACAAACATTTTCGCAATGACCATCTGAGGAAGCTAAAGTAACACAAATTTCATAATATAATCATTCCAAAGTAGTGAATCGGGATACCCTAGACCACCTATGCTCCCATAGACCTAATGTTAAAATCCCTAAAATTTCATGAATTGCGCATTCAACCATGACTAATTAGCTCTTCATTTCCTTATGGGACTAAAATTAAAAAAAAGATACAAAATAAATATAAAAAAAAATAATAAAATAAAAATAAAAATGAATGAAAATGTGTTTCTTAATAGTCTTTTCTTCCCACCACCACCACAAGATACAAGGTACTTGTCACTACCACCACCACCACCGCTGAATTCCCGAGATGAGCACGCGAGCAGCACGAGCAGTGAAAACGAGCAGCGTGAACATACCCTTAAACAACGAATTTGTTGCTTTTCCCACCGCACAGGGGCTGCAGCAGCAGCAATATTCCCGATATGAGCACGCGAGCAGCAACATTCCCAATCTGACCGTATTTAAAGCTTTGTTCTGTAATATATCGTCATTCGTTCTTCGAATCCAGAGAGAGAAAGACGTCTATAATGTATCAATGCGACCTTTGTGAATACACGACCAATCGTCACTTCAATCTCGTACGCCACAAGAGTCAGAAACACGACATGGAAGATACTTCTCCAAATGAATCGGATACAGAGTCCAACGTATCAGAGGAAAGCAATCACTCTGACGAATCTGCCTATAGCAACGAGGAAAGTAACGACTCTAACACGTCAGAAGAGTCCCCGGACGAAAGCACTGACGATGACGATGACCAAGAATCTCCATGGAAGCTGATAGTGAATCAAACATTTGACAAACTCGAACCAGAATACACCAAGAAAGTAGAAGAGTTGATGGAAGAAGGACACGATTCCGAAAAGGCTCGTTTAGCCGCATATGAAGAGATGAATAAACTTTTTAGAGACCATATGAGAAAACAATACCTGGAAACGGTGTTCTGGATGCAGGATTTCAACAAAGATCCAATTCACAAAAAGATCAGAGATACGGCCAAACGTTTAAGAGATGAAGAAGACTACGAAACCAGGGAATCTTGGCAATATGCAGTGAAGAAAAGAAAATATCTATTAGATGACGTATTGGACGGATTCGAACCACCACCAATCGAAGACAGCAACGACTCAATGTAAAGTGACAGAAGAAAAAGGGGGATGGGGGTAATGCGGCCTATCCGTAGGGTAGCCAGTCACAAGCCTGGAAAAACGCAGAGTGCCCCTTTGTTAAAATTCACCAAAATGACCCCCCTGTCAAAACTTGGGGACCCTCTAACAGTCATACCATAAGAGATAGGACTTCACAAATACCATCAATCGCTTTAGATGGTCAAAGATACCCCGAAAACATATATAACATGGCTATAGTAATTGAATTAGAAAAATTTGTATTTTGGGCCTCTCACGAAATTTTGGACCCTTATTAGCACCCATACTATAAGAGATACGATCTCTGAAATGTGACTATTCGTTTTAGATGGTCAAAGTTACCCCGAAAACACATATAACATTGCTATAGTACTCGACTTAGAAAAATTTGCATTTTGGGCCATTTCCGAAATTTTGGAACCCTTTTAGCACCCATACTTTAAGAGATAGAGCTTAACGAATATCAACAATCGATTTAGATGGTCAAAGTTACCCCCAAAACATATATATTACGTCTATAGTACTCGACTTAAACAATTTTGTATTTTCGAACTTTACCGAATTTTGGACCTCTCGTTACACCCCAACTATTAGAGATAGGGCTTAATACATGTCACCAATCGCTTTAGATGGTCAAAGTTACCCCGAAAACATATATAGCATGTCTATAGTACTTGACTAAGAAAAAAATGTATTTTGGGCCATTCCCCAAATTTTGGACCCCTTGTTACACTCCAAATATTACAGATAGGGCTTTATACATGTCACCATTCGATTAAGAATGACAAAGTTACCCCGAAAACATATATATATATAACACTGCTAAAGTACTTGACTTAAGAAAATTTACATTTTGGGCCATTCCCGAAATTTTGGACCCCTGATAACACCCAAAATATTAGACATACGACATCAAAAATGTCACCAATCGATTTAGATGGTCAAAGTTACCCTAAATACATATATATTACGTCTATAGTACTTAACTAAGAAAAAAATCGTATTTTGGGCCATTCCCGAACTTTGGGGTACCCCTATCTCCTAAACGGTAAAAGATAGAACCTTGAAACCTTTACCAATCACTGTAGGAGCTCAACGTTACTACGGATTGATATATACATCGTACAGGAAACGAACGATAACTCTGGAAATCGCGGTTAAAAATAGTAGTAGGAGAATGGACGAGATCCCCCCTTTTTACGCATTAAAAAGCTAAAAGTTATACTCACTTCCGATGACGTATTCTTCCGGTGACGTCACTTCTGGTCACGTCACTTCCGGCAACGTCACTTCCGGTGACGTCACTTCCGGTCACGTGACTATGACGTCACTTCCGGTGCTCCACTTGCTCCACGTCAAATACGACTCATCTCGTCCCTCTCCTACTACTTTCCAATTTATAGATTGTGAAAGGATATAGAATAAATACACACATGAGGCTTTCAACAGTAAACTTGACCTGAAACAGTCTTTGTATCAACCTAAAAATAGTAATAACAACAGTTATATTGTATTCAAATTCATTTTTAACTAAAATTATTGTGATCATTATAAAGAAAGAAAATTTTGTATTGATGGTGTGCAGCGTGTACCCCACTAGAAATCGGAGAATGTTTTAAGTTTTATACCAAGTCTAAATGAAATCTCTAAAGTAGAAGCTAAATAATTGCAAGTAAAAACATATTCCACAGTACAATTTTGTTTCTAAGTCCACAACCTGTAAAATAGGCAGTACAGATAATAATATAATGTCAAATTATCATGGGAAAGTGGGATGACAAACACTGTACATATTTATTTTCACGGCATTTTACAATTTGAAATTTCATTGGAAATTGAAGAAAATCCAGTGAAAATAGCCTTTAAATCGCAAATTAACTGTAAACATAACAAAACTGTCTTCACACCAGTATAAATGTTTATGTCAAAGTGCATATAAATGTAAGACTCAAATCTGTGTCCTGTCACAAATATGTGTCCATATGCTAATCTGTGTCCAAATTTGACGTCACTGGCATCGCAAATCTATGACAGTCTTTTTTTCCAGTTAATCTGTGTCCTTTCACTCCGCAAATCTGTGTCCTTTTCAAAAACATATGCACGTCATCTGTCGTCAGCCTTTGAAGCATATCGGCGTAAAATATACCCAGAATTAGCAAAGGCCAAAGATTTTAGAGTTCCCTATTGCATAATTATATGTAATTTTCTGTATTGAAACAAAACTGTTTTTCAATGTAAGATAAAAATAATTTGAAAATAAATCAAAGGATTACATGTACATATATATATACAGAAACACTATTGTAATGCACTCGTAAAAATTTTGCGATTTATAGGCTATTTTCACTGGATTTTCTTCAATTTCCAATGAAATTTCAAATTGTAAAATGCCGTGAAAATAAATATGTACAGTGATTTCTCATCCCACTTTCCCATGAAATTAGTTAGATTACTTCTTCTATCATATATATAACAAAGTCACGACACTTTCATGAGCAGGAAACACAAAATAGTCCAAAACGAGAATGTGTTAGATATTGATACATTTATTTTTATGAAGTTTTTATGTTTCCTATAGTTAGTTATCGAGTTAAAGATTATTCGTATAAATGTAAATGCATATTTTATATGTTACTCATAACCTTAGAGATTTATTGATAGTTTGAGTTTTTGTATAAATTACGTTAAAAATGTACAATGTAATTCGAGTTTTCAGAAACCAATTCGCTGGATGAATGTGATGTATTTTTTCATTGCATTTGTATGGGTTATAGAACATTCACGGGAAATTGATTTCCCAAATTGAAAAAAGTCATGGTATTATCAAAGACCTGTGACATTTCACATAGTTTTCACGGGGATTTCATGGACTTGTGGTGATAACTTTTGAAAAAATAAATCTTACATTATTGTTTTTTGTATAACTAAAAAATAAAAATCGTTGGTCACCGTTGAAATAAGAGAAATAAATAGCGAAACCGATTAATTTCTCTACTGGATTTTAGAGAATTACGAAATTCCTAAACAAATTATGTCAATGCCTTAATTTGTTCATTTTTAACAATTGCTTTTAAACGAAAATACGGTACCAGTGGCGGATCCAGGCTTTCTGTTAAAAGGGGGGGGGACCAATTTTTTTTTTACAAAAGGGGCCCGGAACCCAATTTTTTTAAAAACCCCTAGGAATTTTAAATATTTTCCGACCTAAGGGGCCCGGGCCCGTCCCCCCCCCTAAATCCGCCACTGGGTACCGTAGAATAGAAAATTAACATAACGCTTAAAAAAGTTTCTTTAAATTTGATATTTGACAAATACTATCCCGAAGACATTTTGATAATGACATAGATTTGAGGTTTTCCAAGCGGACACAGATTTGCGTGTGGTGACGTCACAGGATATACTTTTGAAACTTGTTTATTGTGACTTAAGTATTGGACACAGATTAGCAAAATGACACAGATTTGCAACAGGACACAGATTTGAGTCTAACATATATATTTTTACTATGTATCATGTATAATAAAATGATGACCAGTTTATTACCCTGTAGTACTTCTGCTATGTATTAAGAGGTAAATTAAATCATTTACTTTTGTTATTGCTCCATGTTCATCACTGGTCGCCATTTGCAAGTTTTCATAGATTTTTACCTCGTTAGCAATCGTTTAAATTGTATGATATAAGCTTCAATAACAGAAATATTCAAGATGCATCTGATACCTAAATTAAACATTTATAATTCTCAAGTAAAGACAGAAAAAAACCCATAAAAATGACCTTTGTCTGTTAGAGTGAAAGTGCACCACTTTATTCTTTACAGAAATGTTTAATTGTTGTAACAACATTATAATGACCATTGTCGTCTGCCAGTTGTATTGGTGTGGATTGGCACCATATTGTAATAATGGTGTTACAAGTTCTGCTTTTCCTTTTTCACATTCATTATGTAATGGTGTGTCTCCCGAGTCATCACATAAATCAGTCATTAATTTGTTTTTCTTATAAAACTTCAGTAATACAAGTAAAACATCAATATGATTGTAATAAATTGCAACATGTAATGGCGAAATACCACCTTTAGTACACTTGTTTACATCGGCATTATTTTCTAATAATCTGCTCAATATATTTTCATGTCCCTTTTTACAAGCTATTAAAACAGGTGTTACTCCATCATTTCTACACTTGTTTATATCAGCCTTACATTCTATCAATCTGTCTAAAATTGAAAGCTAACCAGTCTCACAGGCTATGAAAACGGGAGAAGCACCATCACTCTGACACTTGTTTATATCAGCTTTACAATCTATTAAACTATCCAAAATGGACAGGTGACCTTTCTGACAAGCTATATAAGCAGGTGATGTGCCATCATCATCAGACTTGTTTACATCAACTTTATATTCTATTAATATATCCAAAATAGGCAAATGACCTTCTTGACAAGCTACATAAACAGGCGATGTACCATTGTCCCTACATTGAGTGACAATACTGTCATTATATAAGCACTGTGATAATTTACCAAAACAAGACAAAGATTTACATAATATCCTATATCTACCATTATTAACAGTGGTGTCTAATATCCACTGTGTAAGATTAACATCCCCAACAAAACAACTCTGTAACAAAGTAGTATCATGATCGTTATTGTCTACTCTTACATTTGCTAGATCCTCTTGAAAGGATAAGTCAAGTTGTTTAATATGGTCAAGTAATTTTCCAACAAATGTTGGTGATTTAAAATTTCGGCTACGAAACATGCTGAGCACCTTTCCATCTGACCAGTCACGTACAAGTCTACTGATATACATATCTAAACAATTATCAGGTAAGTAGATTGTAAAATCAATTTTAGTTTCAGTATTTTCACGGGTGTCCCATACAATTCTCTCATTTATGAACTCGTTTGTTGCATTATCAATTATAATGTTTAGCATTTTACCTCCAAAATAATTAGCTAAAAAATCGAAAAGTTTATCGTGAACAGTTTTGTAACAATTGCCATCTTTGATTAGAAATGTCCCCACTAACGTGAGAAGAGTATCTTTTAAACATTCAATGGATGTTGATTTGTTCAGTTTACATTTATCAAGTATTTTCTCTATGATTGTACTCTTGATGCCTGACAGATGGTGTTCACCAAGTTTGTTGTTAAATATTACAACTAAGACCAACAAACAATATTTTTGTTTTCCTTCATCACCTTCATTTAAAAGGTGGTCAACTTCCTTCTTATAACAGTCAAATGGTTGTGAGAAAAAACGACTCAGATCACTAAATGTATCTTTGGAATACAAACTACAAAGAAGGGGAAAGAACTCATACTGATCTGACATTTCACTTACTTTACTAGCTTGATCACCAAAGTATTTTTTACATAACCTAGATTTTTCATCTGTTGAAAGACGTAACTCCACAGAACTGATATTACATTCATTTGTAGTAAAAACTGATATTTCTTGAAATTTCTTATCTCTAAATATTTGTAATCTACAAGTAGCAATAATTTTACACTTATTTTTCTCTAACAATAGTCTTATATCAGGCAACATCAGTTTCCAGTCATCTAAGTACTTCTGATTTAGAGAGTATTGTCCACACACATCATCCACAACAAATAATGTTTTACTTTCTTCTGTGGTAAAGTCCCTTATATCTTTAGGTATGCAGGTAGGTATAATTGTATAACCTTCACTTTTCATAATCAAAGGCACATGTCTGACCAGAAACGTCTTTCCGACACCAGGATTGCCTGATACTGTCACACAGTTTTTCTCTTTGATGTATTTTAAAACATATTTAGTTGCTTCTGTTGATACAAACATTTGATCTTGCTGCTGCCACAATTTCAGTCGTTCCTCTATTTGATCTAAAAATAATAAAATCTCTTTAAGTGACAAAAATAATGTGATAATCAAAAGAAAAACAGATTTTGTTTACACTGTAAAATATCGTAACATCCTCTTCAGTCATATGAATTGGATGCCTACACTAAATGTAATATAATACAATTATCTAACACAAACTAAAAGTCATATTAATTGCTTCAATGCCACATCCTTGGTATAATCTACCTTACTTAAATGTCAAACATGTTTTCATACTACCGCTGGCTTTCGATAGAGCCTATGCTAAATCCGGCTGTCCCGAGTTCTTATCGTTGTTTACGTTTGTCTTTGTTTTATGTTTTTTCTTGTGCAGTTCCTTGGTACATTGTGGCATGTGACTATGTTTTTCGGCCATTGTAGGTGTTTCCTGTTATCTTTTTATTCTATTTTTAAGGGGAATGATCAATTGGGTGTTATGGCACAACCTCATATCTCTAGTATACTCACCTTCAATATTCCTAGGAATGACTGCCAATATCTTTAGCTCAATTTCCTCTACTTTGAGTAACACTTCTATAAATGAATGAAAACATAGTAGTTTATGTCATGTAAACAATGCAACACAGGTACTACATGCCTTGTAAACAATCTAAATATGGAAATGTATATTTATACACAGGTAATTTTAGCATCTAATATGAACTTGCTTTTACTGAAACTTTGTACTTTGTGTCAAATTATAAAATGCATGTATTAATTTCTTCGTAAAATAACGTCAGCAGAATGCCGAGAGAACAAGGTATGGATATCACAAATATAACAGTAACGAAAATGACTTCAGCTGCTGCACAAGGGTAAACATACCCTCTTTCATATACGACTTGGCAGCCGCAACACTCTAAGTGAGTAATTCCAAAGAAAAATCAAGAATGCCAATATCAAATCTTGGAAGACGCAAATCTAGCAGAAATGTCCCTTTTCAATTGTGTAACATATATTTTATCTCTATATATACTGTCGTTGTGATGGCCATCGAAGTTCTGAAGAGATGTAAAACAGGCTGAAAATTATACCTGACTTAGCAGTTTTGGCTGTTGCTTTTGCTCTTTTCACAAAGTCACTGAATAAATAACAAATTATACCATAACTGTGAAATATTAACTTAACATGTAGGGAGGAAGCTAGTATAAAATTCCCACTCCCTGGGACATCAGGCACCCACACAACCCCCGCCCAAACAAAAAAATAACTTCTGTTTGCAACTACATGTATCTGTTTTACATCTCTTGGTGAATAATGTTGTTGTCTTTAGTTTCAATGCGTTCTATTATTTTAGTTATAATTTCAAATTTCCAACAATGAAATGAGCAAACGGTCAAGCATTGTTACCAATAATTTTCCTTCTTCTTAGTATATATTTCACATGTTTTCATTTTTTTATTAATTGAGTGTTTAAATTATTGAGGTGTTTTATGCATAATTCCAATTGCAATTTAAAATTCCCACTAATGAACAACAAAATACCAAAGATCTAGTATTGAAATGACAAATGTCATTTATGCACTATCTTGAGGTAGGTATATTGCTGCTACGAAAGGGAAAATTCATAATTTTGAAGTCAAAATCGGGACAAAAGCATCATCTTTTTGAAATGACTGTACCAAGTCGGGACCATTGTGCTCTACAATTTTAATGTTAATGTCCAACTGCTTTGTCTCCTCTGCCTCTGAGAATTTCATTGTTGACAAAAGACGATATTCCAATTTCGAGGTTTCGGGTAATTGTCGACTTCTTACCCCAAATCTACTGGAAACTGGTTTCAAACGTTCAGTTTTGACCTAAGATAAATTGGTTGGAAATGACCCGCTTGTGGTAATATGTTGATTTGTGACATGTTCAGCTATTATCCAATCATAAAAATCTTATATATGTTGATAATATAATTTATTCCCTTTGTCCGCATATACAGGGGCGCCATGTTTACCCCGTTTGACGTCTTTGACCCGTCATTCTAATATCCGGAACGTTCCGGAATTTGACTTTTGGAAGATAGACTGGTTCTCTCCACTTCCTCTCTTCGTCAAGCCAACGCCACACTTGTGTGGCGTAGGTTTGATGAAGCGAGCAATGGGAGAGAACCAGTCTATTTTGGAAGAACGTGTATTGCCGAATGAGCTTGACGAAGCGAGCAATGGGAGAGAACCATTCTATTTTGGAAGAACGTGTATTCTGTTTGGTATTTGTGTTATAAACCCTAATCGAAGGTCAAGACCAGTAAAGCCAAACCTGTATAGAAGTAAATCCGACTAAAATTGCCCAGTCTTATTTGTTTCAACCACACGTTATTTTTCTCTGCTTGAAGTATCTCTTACTTATCAAATTTTGACACCGTAGTTTATCTCTGTTTATAAGTAACTGTATGTCGATATGCAGATACTGAGTTTACTTACTTGTATGCGTGAACTTCAACAAAAAACTAAATACGTAAGTTATTGTGAATTACTAATTATAAAATTATGTTTGTAATATTTTGAATATTCCACAGTTACACAACAAAACACGAGTCACATTACTGGTGTTAAGTCAAAATATTTGGTAAAGACAGGACGTGACCTTGACCATATTTAGAGATATAAATAATATTGGGATATTTAAAATAAATGTCTTTGAAACGTACCTTCATATTCATCTTTTATCTCTTTGATTTCTGGAAGAGAAATGCTATTTTTGACGAAAAAGTTACTCGTCACCATTTCAAAAAATTAAGTGATAAGATTAACAAAAGCATAGTAATCAGTAAGGAACATCTACATTTATCATGTAAACTAGTGCGATCTAAAGGCGGAGATATATATTTAGGCATTAATATGTTCCAAATCTGTTATTTACTAATAGGTCTTAATGACAAACAAAAAGAACCTACAATCACTTCAGTATTTGGTTATTTATACCCCAAAATACTAAAAATGGTGACTGAGATGAAGAAAAACACTTGAAGCGTTAGTCCACTGGTCTTGTCATGTATTTCTAGAGACTTTGTCTCATGTGCATTTACTCAATATCCTTTCATTGTTAATTTAAAATGGATGTCAGGTATTCCGTTCCTTTGCTTTAGAAAAATGGCGGGAAACGTAGACACATAAAGGGAAAGTTGTAAGACTAAATGGCTAACAACAACCAGCCCATAACCAGCAAAAATAAAAAATAAAATCCAAATCGAGGGTGTTAAATTATTCACATATCTTTGAGCTAAGCAGGATTAACCAACTGAAGAAAGCAAAAGAATAGTAGACCTGACACGAGTAACTTTCTTAAGTTAGCATCAATCAGAAACAACAATTAGATCTCTCAATTACGCATTTTCAATTCAAATGTGTTGCCCGTCCATTTCTATCATGGAAAATGACACAAATAACAAAATATTTACCAAGGTTACTGTGAATTTAGGTTCTGCATATGCACATTTCGACAACTTTTCTCATCAGTGCAGATAAATCAAAACATTTTGAAATCCATGAACCGAAGTATGTGTCAAAGCTGATAGAGAGAGCAAATTACTAATAGGATCTAAATAGGAAAGCTAAAATCAGCTAAGGACAGAGCTATGCAAGAGGGAGATACTCCTTAGGTTTTAACAAAATTTTCTTGTAAATTTAGATATTGCAAATTTTCAAATAAAATCGGTTTTCGGGCAAGCAACGATCGAAGCACTGGCTACTGGATTGGTGAATACCTTCGGGGGACTAAACAATCCACCAGCAGTGACTTCAGCCCAGTAGTTACAAATAACACAATACCTAGGTTACTGTGAATTTAGGTTCTGCATATGCGCATTTCGACAACTTATGTCTCATCAGTGCAGATAAAATCAAAACTTTTGGAAATCCATGAACCAAATGTGTGTAAAAGCTGATAGAGAACAAATTATTAATAGGATCTAAATAGGAATGCCAAAATCAGCTAGGGAATGAGCTATGCAAGAGGGAGATACTCCTTACTAATAGGCTTTAACAAAATTTTCTTAAATTTAGATATTGCAAATTTTCAAATAAAATCGGTTTTCGGGCCAGCACTGAAGCACTGGCTTAAGGGGTGGGGAATACCCTAGGGGACTAACTGTCAATCAGCAGTGGCATCGGCCCAGTGGTAACAGTGAATTTAGGTTCTGCAAATGCGCATTTGGACAACTTCTGCCTCATTAGTGCAGGTAAAATTAAAGAAATTGGAAATCCATGAACCGAAATATGTGTAAAAGCTGATAGAGAACAAATTACCATTAGGATCTAAATAGGAAAGCCAAAATTAGCTAAGGACAGAGCTATGCAAGAGGGAGATAATCCTTAAGTTTTAACAAAATTTTCTTAAATTTAGATATTGCAAATTTTCAAATAAAATCGGTTTTCCGGCCAGCACCGAAGCACTTGCTACTGGGTTTGTGAGTACCCTCGGAGACTAAAAGTCCACCGGCAGTGGTAACAGCATGAGGACTTGTGTGACAAATCATGCACAAATATCTTGGAAGGGTACTGACGAATCACTTGCCACAGAAAGTAATGACAAAGAAGTCAGGAAAAGAGACGAAATGGTTAAAAGAAAGCTTAACGATCATGAGCAGGGGTTGAAAATTGCCATTTTTGATGTTTAATGTAACATTTAAGTTTGTCTTTTGCTTTTTATTGGACACATGTTTAGGTAGAAAACATCGGGCACAAAAAATTATCAATAACATCTCCGGAAGGAAGAAGAGAGAGAGAAAACCCAAAGAAACAGTTAAGAGAAAGAGAAGAATAAAAATGAAGAAAGACAGAGTAACAACAAACAGAGATCATCTGAGAAGATTTGTGAAAGGACAAATTCCCAAACCGAGATACGGAGATAGGAAAGTAAGTTTCTGGATTTTTACTCGCAGTTTTTCTGCGGGTTATGCTGTCATACAGGACGATAGTATGAGAAATCCAACTGGTTAACTAACACTATATTATACACTATCATACACTCCTAGAAATCATTGATTTCTTGCATTGGCATTCTTGAAAGCAATAAGTAAGTAAAACTAGTCCAAATTCAACAATACACTTTAAAAATCATCCGGAATGAAATGATATATTTAACGCCAACATTTGGGATCATATTGGGGGATAATGCATTTCAACTGCGGAAGGATCAACGAACAACGCGGATAAATAACAAAATAGTACCGCCCATATCATCTGTCTTTAAACAGCGTCTGTCACTCACCTTTGATATATAACAACGACGGGAAAGGCCTTTAAAATTGTATATAAATTATGCAGGCTGATCAGATGAAGGTGGTTTGATTATTCATTAATATTGCACAAGTACGTTTATATCTGATTTATTGTAAATAAATAGCGTGTATAGGGTATTTGTATTTACATAAAAAAATATCCACTTAGGATATACAGCAATATTTTAAGGTATATTTGTGCCAATTCATATGAAAATGTCAAACAGATAACCTTTTCGATTGTAACGAAAAATTTATATTAATATACCCAGATATATCATTCAAGTGGCATGATAGTGTAGAGTTATAATCTTGTATAATATTTATGCATCTCTGACCCTGTGCAGCTTACTGCTGTGGTGAAAGTTTTTTTTCATTGACGGTATTCTATTCATTGAATTGAAACACACATTTTATCCTCGAATTGTATTTTTAGCTCAATTTTTACCACGATCTTTGGTTCCTCATTTCAAAATTAAGATTGTTTGATTATTTGTTCATTTATGATAACCTTATTTGTTTTGTGAAGTGTCCCCATCCCGTACATCATTCACCCTGAAGAATTAGCCAGATGATAGTTTATTCAGTATTCACGGTATTAAGTTATGTAACATAAACATCTGTAGGACTGAATAGGGTAAATATAAATTTGGCATGCAACATAAGCAATTAACAGCATGTCGAGACGAGTGGCAAGCAAATTCACCAAAGGATCAAAGGGCATATTATCGATACTTTCATGCATGATTAGATCAGATGGAGATTCTAGGATTCAGACGCATTCAATGTAATAAATTTGGCTAGCAGTACATTAAAATTTGTATTGCCATTGATAAATAAGACAGTGAATATTATCTGAGGAGCCGTGTTACTATTAGAAGTTGAAATGGTTAGAATTTTGTTTGTTTATTTTTTCTGTGAAAACATCGTTGTTTACATGTCATCATGACAACTATGCCCTTAAAAGGTTACATAATTAGGGGCTTAAAATATACTCTTTTCAACAAAAATGAATTTTGAAATTGATTTTATTTCATTTAGAATTGACAATTATGTACAATATTTTAGCGTTAATGAGAATTGCCATAGAAATAACATTTCACTTTACTGAAACTGTACCATCTTGGTCGTAAAAAAATCCTTTCTTTATTTTTTTGACAATGAAAAAAAAAGTTCCTATTTCGTGACATTGTTTATAAAAACGCTGTTCTCTGTATATTTTATAATATCTACCTCTTTAAATGAATAATATACTATCAATTATACTGTTTTCAAAATATGAATATATGCAAATCAAGCAGCACAACAATGCTAAAAATGTTTTTTATTTTTTTGACTCACCACGGATTTTAACAATGAGCAATAAGCATTTACATTACATACATCAATTATCTTTGTTCTCAATGAGTGTCTTTGAGGAGTAAATTTCAATTCTTTCCATATACTGTATCATAAGATCTTGATTTTGGAATATCGATGAATCAAGCTGACCAATACAGCTTCGGCTGAAGATATGTCGCATTGCTTACTGTATAGGAAGAGATTGGTTTAGGGCAAGATCTTAGATATAATGTGTTAGTTCGTCTACATAAATTAATGAGAGTTAAATAAGAGCTCCGTTTCAGAAATTATCAAGAGGTTTCCACAGATATTTTTTCATAAGGACAGGCTTACACATATGTTTGCAAAATGGACTTTGTTATCTATATAGGGTATATAGGAATCTAGGATGATGTTTATTTCGCTAAACTTGATTACTCTTTATTCAGGGGCCGACTCCGACCTACCGTTGGGTGTGGAGTTTTCTCACCGTTCATTGAAGATCTTATGGTGGCTTTGAGTTGTTATTACTCCCCTTTGGTTCGTTGTCTCTTTGACACATTCCCCGTTTCCCTTCTTTTTTTCTACAATATAAAAAAGTAAAAAGTGGGCGGTCAAAACAATATTCACATTAATCTTATTTTTTTTATATAATACTGGAACATCTTTCACTTTGGAGATATGCTTACCCATGCCAACGGAACTGCGAGTAAACAGTACTTCAGTACTTTGATTTCTGATTATGATATTAAGAATATTAGTCGGACAACAATTTTCAATGCAAGGATTTGTAAATTTATCTAACAATCACTGACAGTGATGGTTAATGTTGTGGTACAACAAGAGTTAAATACTAAACATAAACAAAATGTCAGACATTACGAGGTTTTAACGCATATTAATCTCAAAAATGAAAACAATCATCATCGTCGATAGTCAATATTCAATGAACTTGAAGGATAGTTTCATTCAATTTGCCACTTCGTACCTTCATTGTAGATGTTTTTAAACATCAGTATCTCTTGTAATAATGTATTTACTTCTGAAGCGTTCAATATCTGCAAACCATTTATGTTGTCACATTCTGTTCGATATTTTCTTCCACCAAGTCTATTGATAGCCTGAAATAGGATGACGTTATATATCTTTAAGTAAGAACTAAATTTATGATAAACTTACATGTATATGTCTTTACTATAACGAATTATACAATAGTTTTATCTTTTGTACAACTATTTTAAGGAATACGAGAATAATTGTTGCCTTACATATCTACTAAAACATTCATCCTAAATCGATACGGTCACGTATTACTGACATAATTTTGCAGACTATTTTACTTTACTAAGTTAAATGGTCGGTCCTTTAATCATCACCCAATCAAGTTTATTTCTATTTGATATTTTTTCAATGGGAATTTTCCATGAACCATTTCCTTTCGCGTTGGAAACACTTGCATTCAAAATAAAATGACATTCGTCTTCTACACAATTAGAAATACACACTTTACATTTTCTGTCTTCTACTTTTATCCTTTTGAAACGCCCTTTTTCTATTTCCAAAGTATGAGAACTGACTCTGAATGATGTAAAACATCTTCTGATTTTTTATTTTCTTATGATATTGAAATATTAAAATAGAGCAAAAGTACGCAATTTTCATTCTTGTTCCTCAGATATTATTCGTGGAGTTTTCCCATTTTGATTGGAATATATCTATCAACGAAAATTTTGTTTTACTAACTATATCTACTTAATTATTTCTATCTATCCCTACATTGTTTAGTTAAAATAATACACCAGACATCCAACAATTGTTACTTGCATTACACATAACTTCATTTTCTTTGAATGTATCAAAAATCAATTTATTTGAATCACTGTCAGTTAACCTAGAAAGGTATTTAAAAGTATTTTTCAAAAATTTCGATATTGAGTGGAATTCTTCCAAACTCTCCAATAAAAGCCCCATTTGAAGCTTTTTTGTGAATACCTGAAATATATTTCAAAAATTTAACGTGCAATTTTTCAACATAAAAATTCTTTTCAGCTGACATTTCTACAAATTATTCCTTCTTTTTTTTCTTTTTAACTAGTTATTTCCCTTGTTGTCAGTGTATACTTAAATAAATACGGCTGTAGCACTGACAGATAAAAAAAACACCATAAATATTTAACATTTGTACAGTAGTATACAAATAAGAGCCCCGGAGTTCGATAATAAAAGTATTTTTTTCTATGGACACCCGTAAAAAGCCTCGGGATCGAAACACAGGAATTTACTCCAGGTCAAGCTGACAAAAACAAATCAAATTTCTATCAAACTTTCCTATCGTTATTTATGTTTGTCTCTTGTTTTCATTATTGTTTTTCTGGTGCAGTTTGCTTGTAAATTGTGGCATGTGATTGTAGTTCCTGGCCATTGTAGGTGTTTGCTGTTTTCCTGTTTTTGTAATTTCAAATTATTCTTAGATTCTATTTTTGATAGTTGACTAATCCGCTTTTTTCCAGGCTTGGAGAAAGTCCCTGTGATGGAAGCAAATACTAACGCATGATCCAGTATTTGGTTTATTTACCTAAATTACATACCTGTTAATGCCCTTACCAACAATACATTGTTAGGTCTGTCAAATGCACAACAAAACCCCTTCTAAGCTCCTCACTTCATTACTTACTGCAGTCAAAGATGGCCTCA
>MJUU01041923.1:43740-55270 GCA_002080025.1 Modiolus philippinarum | reverse complement strand
AAGTGATGGCAAAAGCTCACCCTGGCATAGCCAGGTGAGCTAATGAAAAAGGACGACAGCAATTCCAAAATTCAACATTGCAGAATTGTTATATCCTCTCATGCTGATCATTTTTACTTAAAATACAGAAAAATGTTGTTTTTTCTGTACTGTATATCGAGTGATATCAGATGCGCTTAAAGGGCATTCTGCTTTTCGTATATAAAATAAACCATAAGGCTATAGTCATACATATATATTCTTATAACTTGCCCTCTGTTTCAACTCATGGAAAAAAACAACTCCTACATCTGTCCTTTACACAAATACTGCTTATTGTCAGTATAAAAAATAGCCACAGGCAGAATAATGTCAGATACAAAATCCTGTCTAGAATAATACAACAAAAGAACCAAAAAAGGGAATAAAACAAAAGAAAAAGCAAAACTTTTATCTAACGAAAGATCCAACTCAAAATTACTGCAAGAAATATGTTACATCAAATCAATTTCTCATGCAAAACGAAAAATTAAAAGTAATGAAGGCATCTAGGTAAAAGACTAGTAAAATATTTTAAACATTTTGTTGATGGTACAACGCTGACAGATGGTCACGGTTTATTTCCAAGGCTGATGGAAACATCCTCATACTAAGCAACAAAAAGAAGCATATAAATGAAAAAACATTTTGCTGACAACAGGCAAATTGATCGGCTATTTCTAAAGAAAGCAGATATTTAAGTCACTGTGTCGTTTGTTGAGTAATAAACGGGAGTAATAATATGTGATGACACAGTCATTAAAGTTTTCATTAAAAAATCGGTTATGCTTTTTTACGAGAAATTATAGGAAGCATGGGGCTTATGACCAATTCTGAACAAGGAATATTTCATTATGAAAATTTTGTTTATTTAGACAACTCGCCGGTAGCATTAAAAATAAATAAACGAGTCACACAAAAACCTAAACAATTCAAATTATTGCTAAATATCTTTGTATACAGCAAAGAGAATGAATTATGTATGTATGTATGCAGACTTGTAAATTGTCATTTCTCTGATGACTGAAATAAGTGATTAAAATTTGACTATGTGTCAGTGAATGATAAAATACACCATAACATGCTTCTAATGCAAGGTTAAGACTAAAAACTAGAGGAAAGTATCCCTCCTCTGGGGCAATTTTTAAAAAGAGTGTGATGTCATAATACTGATATTTGTGTTTATAGCATCCAAGATTAGACATATCTGAATGCCCCTTCAAGATGGTCAAATCCTCCTTACATGCCCTTTTTAATATAGGCACAAAAGATCTGCAAAAAAAACCCCAGGCAGGAAAACTGAAGGGATAAATGAAATGACTTGTTTTAACACCCTACATGTTACGAAAATGCAACTATAAAAAAAGCTGACACTATACCAAAATATTAGCTCTTCTAAACATGTAAAACCTGCAATTTGTTCGCATACATCCACCACACAAAGTGGCAAGGTATCATAGTCCGCAAAGTTCTCTTTGCCATCACTTTGAGTCCGTCGTCCGTCCGTCGTAAACTTTTTCAAAAATCTTCTCCTCTGAAACCACTGGATGAAATAAAACCAAACTTGGCATGGATTATATTAGCGACACAAAAAATTAAAAACATGAGAACAACACAAGAGCTAAAAAAAACTTAAAGAAATAATGTCAGTCTTGGATTTACAGGATATATGGAGACAGCGGAACCCAGGCGTACACCACTTTACATGGAGGGGTCCCCATGGTAAACTAAGTCGACTAGATTATTTTCTAATATCATCAGATATAGAGTCTTTTGTTTCAGGGTCTTACATTGGTATAAGTTATAGGTCTGATCATTGTCCTGTCATTTTAGAACTTAAATTGAATGATCAAGAGAGGGGTCGAGGTACTGGGAAATTCAATAACAGCATCCTCAGTGATCCAGTTTATGTAGAAAAGGTCAAGGCAGTTATTTCTGAGGTTATTTCTGAATATTCAATTCAATCAAGTGATGACACAGCTGATATTGAATTTTCAATTACACATCAGTTACTCTGGGAAACAATTAAAATGAAGATCAGAGGAATGACCATTTCATATACATCACATTTAAAAAGGGAAAGGGAGAAAGAGGAAAAACGATTAGAAGTTTTATTATTACAAAAGCAATCAGAGTATAACACAAACTCTGATATAAAATATGAAGAAATTCAGGAAATTGAAAAACAACTGCAGGAAATTAGAGAAATTAAAATTCGGGGAATTATAGCAAGGGCAAAGGCAAAATGGGGGGCAGAGGGTGAGAAAAGTTCGAGATATTTTTGTAATTTAGAAAAACGTCATTACACTGAGAAATTTATTTTAAAACTTACTCTTGATGATAACTCAGAATTATATGAGTTGAAAGATATTATTTCAGAGCAAGTCAAGTTCTATAAAACACTTTACAGTACTACTAACCCAAAATTAGATAATTCTCATTTTGAATTATTTTTAATGAAGATAATCCATTTGTGAAACAATTAAATGAAGATCAGAAAGTTATGTGCGAGGGTCATTTGACATCCCAGGAATGTCTCAGTGCCTTAAAAATATGAAAAATAGTCGTTCACCTGGCCTTGATGGTTTCACAGCTGAATTTTATAAATTTTTCTTGAATGATATACATAGCTATCTAATACAAAGTCTAAATGAGGGGTATGAAAAGCGGGAATTTTCAGTAAGTCAAAGACAAGGGGTAATTACATGTAAAAAAAAAAGAGGATAAATGTAAAAACTATTTGAAAAATTGGAGACCAATCACTCTGTTGAATTGTGACATAAAAATTGGATCAGCTGTTATAGCCAATAGATTAAAGCCAATTCTTCGTACTATTATAAGTGAAACACAAAAGGGATTTTTAAAGGGGCGTTACATTGGCGAGTGTACACGAACTATTTTAGACATTTTAGAAAGTACAGAGGAGGATGACATTCCTAGGTTGTTACTTATGTTAGACTTTGAAAAGGCTTTTGATTCAATTGAGTGGTCCTTTATTAAAAAAAACATTAGTATTTTATGGCATTGGTGAAAACCTCTGTAAATGGGATAAAAGTTTTTATACAAACATTAATAGTTGTATCTTAAACAATGGTCATTGCTCTGATTTCTTCATCTTAGAAAGGGGAGTTCGTCAAGGGGATCCGCTGTCCCCCTACCTATACATCATTGTCCTTGAGCTGTTGAGTTGTGCTCTCAAAAATGATCCACATATAGGAGGGATAAAAATTAATGAGTCGGAATTCTTATTAAGTCAGTAGGCGGATGATTCATCATTGACATTAGATGATGATCCAAATTCATTCAATCAAACCTTGTTTGTCTTAGATAAATTCTCCCAATGTGCTGGATTGAGAGTGAATTTGGATAAAACGCAAGCTATTTGGATTGGCTCAAAATTTGGTAGTACAGATATTTTGTTCCCAGATAAAAACTATACTGGAATCATACAGGAAATTCAAACTTTTGGGAATTAAGTATGACTTAACAAAAAAAGACAAGACATTTGGAAATTTTGTAGATGAAATTGAGTCAATTAAAAAACTGTTGAACAATTGGATTCATCGAGAACTAACATTTCTGGGTAAAGTAACAGTAATTAAAACTCTGGCATTACCAATTTTGATCCAACTTCTCACAGTACTACCAAATCCACCGGATTACATTTTTGATAATATACAAAGAATTTTTTCAACTTTTTTTTGGAATGGTAAACCAGATCGCATAAAAAGAAATGTTCTGATAAATGAATATGAGGAAGGGGGACTAAAAATTCCTCGCGTCAAATCATTTGGTTACTCTTTGAAAATGTCATGGATCAATAAGTTACATTAAATTTTTCTCCATGGAAAATTTTGATCTTGAATAAATTAGAAAGATTTGGAGGTGAGAAGGTTTTCTTGTTAATTAAAACTGGTATTCACAAGGTTGCCTGTAGTTTGAATCCTTTTTGGAAAGATATTTTGTTACAAATAGGCTACTTAAGCAAGGGTATGTTGCCCATAACTTCAGGTCATCACTACAGAAGTTTTACGGTCGACATCACGATCTTGTGGACCGCTATGAGATATCTGTTTCCCAGATGACAACAGATCTTTCTCTTTGCCACTAAAGTTTGATTTTCCTCTACCGGATTTGACTTTACTACCGGAGTTGACATGTTTAACACGGCGGGTGTCTTATAAGAAGCAGGAGATGCTTACTCTACCGGTGCACCTGATCTCGCCCATGGTATTTATTGGGTCCGTGTTGTTCATTTTTTTTATATGTGCGTGTCTTCATTTTCTTTTCTGTGCCGTGCTCATGTTATGTCTTCGTTATTTCGTTTTTCCGACGTTGCCATTGTCCTTGGATTGTTCTTTTCGGTTCTCACTTTCTTGATTAAAACTTAATGAGTTACACACTCAAGAGCAACCTGTTTTGAGTCAACCACTCTGGTTTAACAATAATATTCAAATCAATAAAAAAAAAATGTGCTTCATTCAGAGATGGTGTGAGAAAGATGTATTTTTTACTAATTTGGGAGATGATAATTGCCAATTTTTGAGTTTTGATCAGTTTAACAAAAATTTAAAGTACAGTGTTCTTTCCTTGAATTCTATGGGATCATTAATTCAATTCCTAAAGAATGGAAGGAAAGGATTAAAAATGAAACCAAACCGACAACGATAGAAAATGAAATGTTAAATAAAATCAAACGTAATCCTAAAAGTTGTAAATTAATTAACAGTCTCTTTGTAATTTTTTTTTGCAGAGGAACCTTTGAACGCAAATAGACCTCAGTATGTCTGTTGATGACTGGGGATATATTTTTAACCTTCCATATATCGTTACAAAAAATAACAAACTGATAGAATTGCAGTTGAAGCTTTTGCCTAGAATCATTGCAACAAACTCTTTTCTATATAAGTGTAAATTAAAAGAAACTGAACTTTGTAATTTTTGTGCAGAATCAAAGAAACTATTTTACACTTATTTTGGACCTGCAACATTGTTAAAAATATTTGGTTTTCATTAAGTGATTTTTTCAATTCAAAAGGTATCAGATTTCCTTACAATCCAAGAGAGATTCTTGGATGTGACTCTGAACATTTTGACATGGTTGTAGAAAACATTCTATCAATTGTTTAATTTTTCATATTCACCTGTAAACAAAAGAATGAAAAACCAAAATTAAAGTTGTTCAAATTTTAAGCACAGGCGAGGTTCAGGTATATTGATTCTGGAGTTGTGTCCCTTGTTACTTGTTTTTTTCTCAAATTAGGGTTATCGACGTATACTTTGCCAGACGAAATTATTCAGGTCAAGTTCTTGTTTGGAACCAGATATAAGAGTGGTTTCTAAAGTAATGTCCCTGTAATATTTGCAAAAAAAGCGTGGCGGGATATTTTTTTTTAATAAGTGTAAGCATTTCAAAAGAAAATGGATTGTGTAGATTATTTAACAAAAGCAAGTCTCCAAATTTTTTTAACAATATATGTTGGTTTGAACATGAAGGGTTTTAAAATAATTTAATTATAATAACCGTGATGGTCGATGGATTTTCTATAATTTTCTTTTACATATTCAGGGCAAGTGTCGTTAAATTTATTATAAAAGATACCAAGTCTTGTTTTACTCTTTTTTCGATATTAAGAAAAACCAATAGTTCTTCTTTACAAACACTAGATGGAGGACCTAAAATTTTCATAAATCGCAAATATTTTCCAAAAACACGATGTCAAAATTACTCTGGATAAGAGCAGTTGTTAGGATTCTTTGCGATAAAAAATTAAGTCTATCGTTTACCTTTTTGATTCCAATTACTGAATGTCAGTGGGGCCGGTTTAAAATATTTAAATTAATTTTATGGGTCCAGTGGATCATTTCAATTAAAACATTAAAAGTACAGCAAAATGGTATTGAAAAAATGATTTCTAATATGTTTAAGGTTATTTATCTGTATAAACACAATATATTTAATAATTTAAATTGCCAAATCCCACTGCTAAATTAATGACATAAAACTGCTGTCATTTTCTGCTTTTTCTTTTGCATATACATTCCCGGAGGGTTGACAATTTGAGAAAACAATATACGCAAATCCTGACTAATTTTGTAGAATTAAGATTGGTAGGCGAAATATCCCAGTGGCAATAAGTTGTAATCTTGAGTCTGTTCAGTAATTATGTCGATGACAATAACATATTTCAAATTTCTCGTGAAAATTAGTGTCATTGCTGCTTATTCCAGAATTTCTATTAAAACTGCACCTTTAATTCCATTATTTGCCGAAGGGTCATTTTTCAAAGTCAGTTGTTTAGATTACATTTTTGATAAATCTTCGTAGTTTAAGAGGTCCTTGTAATCACCAATACAAATATTTATGTTTTACGAATTTGTATTGCAAGAGATCATTAGCTTGGATAAAGTAATGTCAAGTTGTTCAGATTATATCATTATGTTCTGTTATTAATTTGTGAGCATGTTACGTACTGTTCGCCCAGTCGTCAAGTTTTGAAACCATTTATCTAATATTATACAAGAAACTAGTATAAAATATTCTTCTTTCTTTAAATACTGTAGTTGTTGTTTTAGATTTAGCAATATTGATGGATAGTGTATTCTATCAATATATTATTAAACAAGTGTGCATCGTATTGCAAGGCAATACAGAAGTCCCCTACCGGTGGAATGATTCTGTGTTTTACCAGCAAACCTAGTTAAAGAAAAAAAAGTTTTCGAGTCCAAGACCCACAGCAAATAATAGCTCAATATCTGGAAAAGTTTAGAAAAAAAACTCAGGAAAACCTATAATTTACCAAAATTTTCTACGACCAAAGTCCATACCCCGTCAAAAATCAATGGACCCAACACAAACTCAAACTTGATGTGTAACCTTTAGTGGCTGACTAACATAGCAAATATAGCTTGATATCTGGACAGTTAAGAAAAAAAGTACGGAAAACCTATAAGTCCAAGGCCCATAACTCCGTAAAATATCAATGGACTGGAACCAAACTCGAACTTGATCTGTAACTCATAGCAGTAGACTCACATAGCAAATATTAGCTTAATATCTGTAACGGTTTAGAAAAAAAAGTACGGAAAACCTATATTTTACCAAAATTTTCTAAGTCCAAGGCCCATAACTCTGCCCAAAATCAATGAACTGGAACCAAACTCAAACTTGATCTGTAACTCATAGTGGTAGACTTACATACCAAATATTAGATAAATATTTCTTATAGTTTGGGAAAAAAGTCCGGAAAACTGAGTGTGACGGACTGACGGACGGACTGACAGACTGACAGACTGACGGAGTGCAAACCTAAAGTCCCCTTCGGCGAAGCCGGTAGGGGACTAAAAAACGATTTGTTCACTTCAATAACTTAAAGTTTGTGACACAAAAATTGAAATAATTTTCAACAACAGACATAGTCATTCAGCCAAAGAGTCTCCACCCTCTGTTCAAATGACAGTTTTATATAAGAAACTAATTTGACTTTACCAAACTATTTTGTATTCGTAACAGAGATTATTTATTGAATAAGAGGTGTTCCCTTGAATTACATAAATCAATCAGGGAAAGATAAAACTTGCGTGGTAAGGATGAAAATTTAAACCTGGTAACACAATCGGTCCCAACTCATTCACTCTGTGAAAAGTGAATAATTTGACCTGTTCTAAGTCATTTCCAATATAAACAGGAGTGAAGTCAACTCAGGCATTGAATCTTGTAAGATGCTCGATTCTAAGTCATTCCCATTATAAAAAGGGAGTGAAGTCAACTCAGGCATTTAATCATATAAGATGCTCGATTCTAAGTCATTCCCACTATAAAAAGGGAGTGAAGTCAACTCAGGCATTTAATCATATAAGATGCTCGATTCTAAGTCATTCCTACTATAAGAAGGGGTGGAGAAAACTGAGGTAATCGATTCTAAGTCCTTTAGATATATAAAAGAATATTACGTCAATTGGGAATTTAAACTTGTAACCCGTAGTGACTCCAAAGATGAAGAACAACAATGTAAATGCTGTTTCATTGCTTTACCATTTATTGATAGAGACTTTGACTCGTGTGCATTTACTCCACTATCCTTGCAGTTTTTATTGTAATCCAATTGACGCCAAGACATTAATACTATAAAAATAATTAAATGAATACAGAAGTTATTGTTGTTTTAAATGTGTCCAGCAAGTCTGTATCACATCCAAGATGGCCGGCATTGGGGAACATAGTTTAACTTTGAAACCTTTTTGGAAAACATTAAAAGATGTGTGAAGCCACATAACCAAATGGAACCAGACTTGTTGACCTATAATTCTTTGGCAATCCCTTACAAAATGTGACCAGCAAGTCCGCTTCTCATCAAAATTACTTAATGAAAACAAAGGTTATTGTAATTGTATTTCTGACAATACTTTTTTTTTTCAATTTATGTCTCTCCAGTGCAAAATTAAGAGATAAAGTAAACTGAAGTACTTTGTTGCAATTGATTCCAAGTCATTTCCACTATAAAAAGAGGAAAGTCAACTGAGGCACTTAATCTCGAGTCATTCCTATTATAAAAGATGATGTTGGAAGTCGACTGGAGGATTTTAATTTTCAACACAATCGATTAACAGTCATTCATCTTTAAACACTAAAAATTTATAATCACTCAATAATTACTTTTACATATTACTATTGCACCGGACGTTTAGTAAACGACAAACAGGTATGCATTCGATTAGGGGTCGTACCTTGCAAATTAGAGATGTAGAGGTTTTATTTTTATCCCGATGTTTCGGTGTAAAGTTGTATTGTATTCTGTCCGCTGGATCGCTATTTTCCGGGATGTTATGGAGCTTAAACCTTTATAATTTATTTGTTTAAAAGCTGTATCTTATGTAGCAAAATTAGTACTTTATATCCACATACAACTATCGCACTGTTTTTTTATTACTTTCCCTGGGATCACAAATTAACCTAGTTAAGTTCTATGCCAATTATTGAAAAAAAAACAAATAACTTATCTTCTTTTTCCTTTGAGAAATTTGGTTTGCTGTGACTATCAACTAATCACAATTTATTTCCCAGTGGACAATAAAGTAAAAAACCCTAAATGAAGTGACACCACTGTTTTTGCTACTCATAATACTGGCTACTTTTGTGGTCATTTCTAATCCTAAATGAAGAAAGAGACTGACAGGTTGTCCAGTAGATCAGGTCAGCTGTTATATATGTGATTGATTGAAGTCTGATACAAATTGAAATATGACCAAAGAAAGTAGAAAGCATTCATAATGTAATTTTCACAATGGCCAAAGATTGACTCTAATTTACTCCGAACACATCTGTCATTGCTTCATCACACTGTATTGTGTCTTTCCGTTCTAAAAATTACCACAGTTAATAAGCATTACGATATTTCGATCTTATTTCTGTAATTTTCGTTGTATTTGATGGAGGCTTTTAGTCACTGATAATTGGCATATGTCATTTTTTCTCTTAGGATACTAATTTTCAAATGGTACAATTATTGGTGAATCTAAAACAGTTTTAATAGCCCAGAATAAAAAGTGTTAATTCAAACACTTACATGTAAAAGACAGTTGCAAATTTCAAATAGAAAATAAATCATCGCCATTAAAAGAATTGATTCAATATGTAAGTTGTGATAGCAAAACTAAACTGTGGCATTCAGAACTAAAATCATTTAACCTTATTTCTTTTATTCTGGGATAGTCTCCTTACATCACTAATAAAACAACATGCGAATTTGTTTCAGTTATTAATACAATATAATAGACGAACTGAATACCGTTGATAGATTTTGACTTAGGATCGTTACACATCTACCTCCCAACCGGATGCAGAGACAACAAAACATGATATCCTTCCACCAGATAGTTTCTTTCATAAAGAGATGACCGACATGCTATCATTCCATCGGATGATCATTGTCATGACATGAGAGAAGATTCTATGCTTCCACCCCGATTATCACTGTCACGACATTAGAGAAGATGCTATGCTTCCACCCCGATAGTCACTGTCATGTCATGAGAGAAGATACTATTCTTCCACTCCGATAGTCACTGTCATAAAGTATTGACCGACATGCTGTCATTCCACCGGATAGTCACTGTCATGACATGAGAGAAGATGCTATCCTTGCACCCCGATAGTCACTGTCATGACTTGAGAGAAGATGCTATCCTTCCACCCCGATAGTCACTGCCATGACATGAGAAAAGACGCTATCCTGTGAAGCCTCGAATCCAATTGGCCCAAACTTGGTCACAAAAGTCATTTGGTGGTTCCATTTAGAAAATATGTCTATCTAGTCCGGCACCTAATCCAAAATTGCCGTCACCAGGGAACTTAGTTTAAGATTTCATCATACGGGAAAATATTCAAAGATCCTCTCCTCTAAAGTATTGAGCCAATTGGATCAATACTTGGTCGCAACAGCCCTAGGATTGTTTCCTTTAAAATTGTGTCCGGCAATACGCATCACATCCACGATGGCTACCATAGGGGAACATATTGAACATTAGACCCTATGGGGAAGAATTGAAAGATCTTCTCTTGTGAAGCCACAAAGCCAAATTGGAACCAAAGTTGATAAAAAATAGTCCTTATGTGGTTCCCTATACAAAATGACGATAAGTCTGTACCTCATCCAAAATGGCCAACAGCAGGGAACAGTTTAATATTGGGCCCTATGGGAAAACATATTCAAGGATCTCCTCTGAAAATAAAAGTATTAGGCCCGTTTGAACCATACTTGTTCACATTTGTCCTTAGTTTGCCACTTCGAAAAATGTGATCTGCAAGTCCACATTTCATCCAAGATGGCAGCCAGCAATTGGATCGATACTTGGTCGCAATACCCCTTGGATTATTCCCTTTTTAATTGTGTCCGGCAATGTGCATCACATCCAAGATGACCACCATTTAACATTTGCTCTTATTGAAAAGTATTCAAAGATACTTAACTCTGAAGTGACAAAGCCAATAGTAACCAAAATTAGGCCCTTAGGGGGGGGGGGTTATCTTTGAAAATATACCTGGAAAGTAAGTGAGAACCGAACCGTCAATCTAAAAGCGAACAATCCAAGGACAATGGCAACACCAGAAACAAAAAAGGCAGAAAAAAAGACACCCGCCGTGTTGAACATGTCAAATCCGGTAGTAAAGTCAAATTCGGTAGAGGAAACAACAATTAAGCTTTAAAGGGAAAGATCTGTTGTCATGTGGGAAACAGATATCCCATTGCGGTCCACAAGATGATGACGTCGACTGTAAAACTTCTGGAGGGATGACTTCAAGTTTTGGGTAACGTACCCTTGATGAAGTAGCCTATTTGTGAGCAACCGGGCTCTATCAAGGAAGTCATTGTATCGAACACAGGCTCTTGAATAGCGAATAAGCTGGGAGATGTAAACTCCATTGCTACAAAGAAAAGGGAAGTTTACTATTGGAAAGGTGAAGTCATCGCGTTTGTCGTACAGCTTAGTTTGAAGTCTCCCTCTGTTGTCA
>MJUU01041923.1:7393-30611 GCA_002080025.1 Modiolus philippinarum | reverse complement strand
TTTGTTGATTTCCTGATCTTGTAATTACAGAGTGTTTCACCTACACTGGTTTCATTGTCATCTTTAATGAGCTTAGAAAGACGACGGGGTGTTGCTTTGACTGCCGATTTAGCGTCGGTCATGATTTTATAGTTCTTGGCTCCTCTTCCCTTTTCCTGGGCAGATTTTATCTAATTTTTGGTTTGGAGTTGGAAGTTGCCATTTTCTGGTCCTAAACTGCTTATGCTATATCATAATGATTGATATGTGAACAGGAGTTAACTTCCAAAATTTTTGCCTTTTCTTTCTTGTACATATATTTTTTTAGATTTTAGTTTTATTTCATATTTTTATTTTGTTGTTTTCCATGTATGACAGCTATACAAACGTTCTTACTCTGTCTAATTTATATGAAATTTAGCTGTCTCCCAACATATATTTTGTTTTTATATGTTCCTTATATATACCAATTTTTATGTACTTGTTGATGTAGCTTTTCATAAGCATACTTCATTATACTTTTATAACTTTTGCATTTTATTTCTGCTATTTCCGAATACTACTCGTACCATCTGTTCAAATGCTTTTATTATACTCATTTCTCTTTCAGTTGACGCTATGATTGTCCTGTGGTTGCTTATATGTTGTGATTGTTTTTTGCTAGTCTCTTTGTCTGGCAACAGATGATAGCGGTTTTGTTTCTTTACTTCAGAATAGACCATAAACAGTAAAATGTCTCTAATTAGGTCCTAAACTGTTCAATGTATGTTAAGGTTAGTGAGGACACTTGACCCAAAAAATAATTCCGAATTCAAAATGGCTATATTTCAAATATATTACTGTTGAATATATACCCTTTCTTTGGTATAAATATTGGACCACCTTTCCAGGCGCTTTTCTGAGATAAATGGGGTCAAAGTTACCTCCCCCTGAATAATCGTTCGAATTCCCATTTACCCCCTTTTTGACCATATAAAAACCAATTGTACATTGTTTTTGTAAAAAGAGTGTTTGGATTATAAGTCTTTGTTGTTTTAAAGATATTTCTGAAAATACATCCACTTCTGTCGTTTATTTTTGCAAATATTCCCAATTATGTGCACATTGAGGTTAGATTTTTTATCACTGTTTGCCCCCTGGAAGGACAAAAAAAGTAAAATTCAGAAAAACTTCCGAATTCAAAATTTCATTTTTTTACTTAAATATATACCTTTATACGATATCTTCAAAATATAAAAAAATCAATATAGCAAACCAGGCTTTTAAGAGTCCTACAAGCATTCAAAGTTGACAACATTGCCCTCCTTCCCCAAAAAAATTTGCCGTCACTAGAACAAAAACCGGAAGTGATGTCACCGGCTGTGCTTGTAGCACAAATACCAAACTAAAATAGTCATATGACTGTTTACGGTCTTCACTTGACTAGAACAGGAAGTTGTAGGTTATACATGTCAAACCGGAAGTGGATACTTTCTTGCCTACTGTTAATCATAAATACAAAAACTTCATCTACAAATTCAAATTTTGTGATATATTGTATGATCGTTCGACACATGACCCCACAGGAGTCTTATAGAGAGATAAAGGAGCGCGCATGTGAGACCGGAAGTAGTTTGTATTTCCGATTGGCCACCGTTTTGAGCGGAATGACTTATTAAACTGTATAAAGATATATTTTGGATGGCGTTGACTAAATGAATGAGTTGATGTTTCTCATATTTTCTTGTTCGAAACTTCTAGGGAGTGATCTTTATAAAACGGAAATCAGCAGTGGCTTGTTCTGGCAGTATTTCTATCACGTCTGCGTTAATTGTTTAGAAGGGGAGACTGCTATTGTTGTTCTAGGGTGAATTCCCACAATTTTCAAGTTTTATTCTATCATTTTTTCCACTTTTCTTATCCTTTTGTGTACATAATTTACTTTTTTCACTACTATATCTCTATTTTATCTAATTTTTATCAAAGTTATTTTCCTTTTCCAGCACTTTTACTGTGTTAATTTACTATTATGTTCCCTTTTCTCACCTTATTTCAACATTATTTCCATTTTTCATTATATACGAAGGAATTTGAATTGTTCCCACCATTTTGCTGTTTCCATGGCAACGGTCGCCATTTTGATATTTTAAAGACCACAACTCGTATTTACACATGCTAAGTAACCTTCCTATCAAATTTCAGTCCTTTTGGAGCAATTTGAAAATTTCCCGCCATTTTCTGTTCCCATAGCAAGGTTCGCCATTTTGATGTTTTTAAAACCAAAGTTCGTTTCTACACATGCTCAGTAACATTCCTGTCAAATTTCATTCCATTCTGAACATTTTAAATTTTTTCCCGCCATTTTTATGGTTTAATCACGTGACAGCTGTCCTCACTAACCTTAAAATGATTAATATAGTTAGAAGTCATTTAGTTTCAATAATTGAAGTCTAATAATTTATGCTAACAAAGTGTTTCACTAAGAGCAACAGAAATATGAGTCTTGTTCTCTTCCTGATATAGCTAAAATATTCCCTACTTGACATTAATCTCTAACTAATCAATCAATCAATCAATTTTCATAATGAAAATGAAATGTCCACTTCTTTTAGTTGATTGGCATTTCTATAGATTTATTTGGCATTTATAAACATTTATTTACGATCTTTTATTTCATGTAAACTATTTGTAATGAATTGCACGTCAAATCTACGATTGAAATTGATTTAAAATACAAAAAATACCCAAGTTGCATAAAAACAGTAAATTTCGTTATGCTGTACACGTGTTTCAAAGAGTAACCTCTCATCAGCAGCATTAGAATTAAATAATATGAAAAGCCATAATCCAAAAGGAGTCGAAAAGAAGTACTCGTTACCAAAAATATCGAAGTAGGCGGCCAAAACCAGTACCAAGGACATCTATGGAGTGCCATACACGGAATGGGGCCTCAGTACTTTATAAGTAGTTAGAACTTTGATAAAAACGAATATTTCTATTAAAAGCAAGGTAAAATATTCATGTCGGACAAGTCTAACTATCGGGCTGATTAATACCTTCGGGACCTCTTGTCCACCAGCAGTGGCATCGGGCCAATGGTTCACAATACAATAAATACCCAAGTTGCATAAAAAACAGTAAATTTCGTTATTCCGTAAACGTGTTACAAGGAGTAACCTCTCATCAGCAGCATTACAATCAAATAATATGGAAAGCCATAATCCAAAAGTAGTCGAAAAAGAAGTACTCATCACCAAATGCCAAAAGCAGTACCAAAGACATCTACCGAGTGCCATACAAGGAATGAAGCCTCAGTATTTTATAAGTGGGTAGAATTTTGATAAAAACAGTAAATTTCTATAAAATGCAAGGTAAAAAATTCATTGTCAGACAAGTCTGACTTTCGGGTTGGTGAATACCCTCGCGGACCTCTGGTCCAACAGCAGTGGCATCGGCCCAATGGTTCAAAATACAAATAATACCTAAGCTGCATAAAAACAGTAAATTTCGTTATGTGGAACACGTGTTTCAAGAAGTAACCTCTCATCAGCAGCATTAGAATCAAATAATATGGAAAGCCAAAAAGTAGTCAAAAAAGAAGAACTCATTACCAAAAATATCGAAATAGGAGGCCAAAACCAGTACCAAGGACATGTACCGAGTACCATACAAGGAATGAAACCTCAGTATTTTATAAGTGGTTAGAATTTTGATAAAAACTGAATTTCTATAAAATACAAAAAATACCCAAGTTGCATAAAAAACAGTAAATTTTGTTATGCTGTACACGTGTTTCATGGTGTAATCTCTCATCAGCAGCATTAGAATCAAATAATATGGAAAGCCATATTCCAACAGTAGTCAAAAAAGAAGTACTCATTACCAAAAATATCGAAATAGGAGTCCTAAACCAGTACCAAGGACATCTCACGAGTGCCATACGCGGAATGAAGCCTCAGTGGTTAGAATTTTGATAAAAACGGCAAATTTCTATAAAATGCAAGGTTAAATTTTCATGTCAGACAAGTCTGACTATCGGGCTGGTTAATACCCTCGGGGAAACTCTGGTCCACCAACAGTGGCATTGGCCCAATGGTAAAAAATACAAAAAATACCCAAGTTGCATAAAAAACAGTAAATTTTTTTATGCTGTACACGTGTTTCAAGGAGTGACCTCTCATCAGCAGCATTAAAATCAAATAATATGGAAAGCCATAATCCAACAGTAGTCAAAAAAGAAGTACTCATTACCAAACATATCGAAATAAGAGGCCAAAAACAGTACGAAGGACATCTCACGAGTGCCATACGCGGAATGAAGCCTCAGTATTTTATAAGTGGTTAGAATTTTGATAAAAACGGCAAATTTCTATAAAATGCAAGGTAAAATTTTCATGTCAGACAAATCTGACTATCGGGCTGGTTAATACCCTCGGGGACCTCTGGTCCACCAACAGTGGCATTGGCCCAATGGTTAAAAATACAAAAAATACTCAAGTTGCATAAAAAACAGTAAATTTTGTTATGCTGTACACGTGTTTCAAGGAGTGACCTCTCATCAGCAGCATTAGAATTAAATAATATGGAAAGCCATAATCCAACAGTAGTCAAAAAAGAAGTACTCATTACCAAACATATCGAAATAGGAGGCCAAAACCAGTACCAATGACATCTAACGAGTGCCATACGCGGAATGAAGCCTCAGTATTTTATAAGTGGTTAGAATTTTGATAAAAACAGTAAATTTCTATAAAATGCAAGGTTAGATTTTCATGTCAAATTTAAATTGTACAAAAATAGATTAATTCATTATAAATCCTTGTTTCCATTCTTTGGTTCAAAATGACCATAAAGACAATGAAAAAAAAAACGATTTGCCTTTTTACTTCGACTGTAAATGGGTATTTTATAGTGACAAATGTTTATGGTTCTGTCCATAGGATATTTATCCTATTTATAGACTTGAGACTATTCAGCGAAACAAATGACCACGTCTCTTAAAACATATAAAGTTCCGGACTTGTACAGTTTTAGATAATGGTTATAGCATTTTGTAATTTAGTTGGTTTTTATATACTCTGGACTAATGTCAAAATGTAAATAAGTGGAGCGTATTCTTATAACGATATAAAGGGTTGAACAAGAACTGATACAATAAGAGGTTCTGTAGATTATTTGATTGATTAATTGGAGTTTAGCGTCTGGTGAACAATATTGCAGCTATATCAAGACAACAACAAGTTAATCGATTAATAAAGATGTAATTAAAAGAAGAAAGAAATAAAGTTGGAAGGGACAACCTGATTGCTGCCGGAGATTGGGAGAAATGGGTAGGGACGGGAAATTTAGCCTTCTAAACGACACCCAGTGCGTTTGCTCTCCTTTGAGAAATATAGAAGGAGTCTTTATACTGCATTGAGCGCGGCGTTTCTCCACACAGTATGACTACAATGTTCGCAGTCAAGCTTTCGTATTGTGACCTGACTACCCCGTATAGATGGGGCATCCCCCTATGCAATAACTGGGGACGCGTCCGACAGCTCTGTAGCCGAACCCCTGAAAACCGATTCAGGTGCCGGCAAATTAGATTTTAGGTATCATACCACCAAAAGGATATTCCTCCGCCTGGGTTGTATGTAAAAATAGTACTTTAGCAATGGAGTATGGATATTTCCATGGGATGATTGAAATAGTTCTGTATCCAATGTTATTAACCTGCATACTGTTTGAAAGCTTAACATCTGAAGTACCTAAAAAAATCTGTATTTTATTCCTATCATTTGTATTCCTATCATTCGACTCACTCACATTGTGACGGGTGCTGTTAACAGGGCAGGACATGCTTACCCTTCCGGAGCACCTGATATCACTCTAAGTTTCACTGGAGTTCACACTGTGAGTGCCTTTGTTTTGAATGTTGTGATTTCTATTTCTGTGCTTTGTGTCTGTCTAACGTCATTGTTTTGTGTCTGGCGCCATTGTTTTCTGTGTTCTCGTTTTGGCCATGTCTTTGGACTTCGATTTTTGTGGATTTAATTTCCGAAATGGCCATACAGCTCATTAAAATTATTGCAGTTGGAGTTAACATATGTGTTATGGTCTCATGTTCATTTACTCCATATCCTTTCGTAAAATATTTCCTCCTTTGTTCCTTCGGTATTCTACTGCCGTTGTTTTTGTAGTAAGTTTATTTTGGTAAAACAATGACATGACCATTTCAAGGATTGGCAATGAAAGTGAAAGTTGATTTTTGCTAGTATTATGCTTCCAGTGGAGTGCATTTTCTTATATTAAATGTAAAATGTCCTAATATTTTTTTTTCATTTTATTTTATTTATTTTTTTTTTGTTTTGTTGTGTGTGTGTGTGTGTGTGTGTGTGTGTGTGGAGACTCATTATATATCTAATTAATTAGGTAAGAAGTTTCGCTTTATTTGAAACGACAGTAAATGTGCCATGGTCCTCAGAAAATGATCAATTTAACAAAGACAAATAGAGTCTTTTATTGAATTATCTCCCTTGCATAATTTCTGTTTTCTGTAAATCAAGCAACAGATTAAAAGCTCATGTGTTTTAGTTCACCTTTTTATTATGAAAATGTTGTAAAAGTGATAAGGAATAATAATTTTAAATACTTTGGAAATTTTTTCACATTTCAAATAATTTTTTTGCTAAATTTCCTAATGAATGAAACCTAAATGAACAAGTATTAGACAAAAATGGCGGAATAATACCACTGAGACACCTTTAGACAATTTACCTATATGGTTTGAAAATTAATTTGAATAATTACAAAAAATTATGGGTACAGTCAGGGATTATCCACAGTAATGTTTTATAATATTGTATGATATTGAGGCCGTTTTTGAAAAAAAAAACAAAGGGCTTTCAACTCAGTGTAATGTACTCTTCTTGTACATGAATGTTTAATTTCCATTATCCATTGTATTTTTTGTTTTTTTTTTCCAGAAGCCCTGTAGACATTGCATTCGTGAGAATTGTTCAGGAAACAGAAACTGTGTTATTTGTAAAGACAACCGCCATTATTTTTTCCTACGCTATATAATTTTTTTTTGTGAAAATTGTGAGGAGATTTGTAGAACAAAAAGTTTAAATGTCTTTGATTTTTGGGTAATAACAAAATTACAGAGTTGTCAAGAGCCAAAGTCCTTGAGATAAAAAGACAAATAAGGTGGAAACCATCGGAAAAATTGTCGACCGCAATGGTACCAACTTGGTACAGGCATTTCAAAAGAAATGGTGGGTTAAACCGGTTTTACCCAACCCCCCCCCCTTTCCATTGCGGTAGTGTCCGGTGGCAACTCAACATTGAGATGACCATTTTCGTCAAATTCGAGATGTAAAGTCAAAAAAAAAATTAGATCTTGTGGTTTATCGTTTCCATTATCTCTAATTCTGTTGGATATATTAATTGGATCCATTTAGCAAAAGATGCGTCATTGATGAAACGTCATCAATATATCAATAAGTGAGATTGAAGGATCTAGCATCTTTCATTTTATGATCTTTTCGAGTCCCTGAAGAAATTCAGTCTCGTAAGATGATAAAAACAAGTCTGCGAATAGAGGAGCACAATTAGTTCCCATTGGTATTCCAACTTACTGTTGATAAATAGCATCTCCAAATGAAACAAATATATTATTAATTAGAAAATCAAGCATACTGCACACCTGATTTTCATCGTAGCATACTTTTCCCTTTAAATTGGTTTTTGAAAAAAAAATTGATTTATAGCCTAAAACAAAATATTTTTTCAATCAGCAAAGGCTTTGTGTATGATACCTTTGAATTAGTTTATCATGATGATGCGTGGTTTGAACACAGATAATGTCGAGTTTTCAAGTTATATGTTCACTTATCATTTTCACTAGTTGAAATCAAATGATGCAAGAATCATTTATTAGGTACATAGTGTGAAGAATCACTATATTGGCGGGAGCTGATCTGGAGATCAGGAGCATAGACAGAAAAACACTACTATGAACATTACCGAGACGAATCTGTCTGATCGTTGTCTTTTAAGGTAGCAGACCTGGGGTATGAGGAGATAAATCCTCTTTATGCAAATTACTTACTGTATTTGGTATGATTTAAACAAAGATTTAGTATATTTATTATATTTAGAAATGAAATATCCATGTAATCATGAAACTACACCTTTTTTATAAAATGCTTCAAATTCCGATATTAAAATATCTATATTGTGATTGGCATATCAAAATATCAAAATATATAAAANGGGGGGGGGGGGGGGGATATTCTTTACTTGACGTTCAGAATTAAGGAATATTTCATCTTTGAAAGCAGTTTCCTTACATTGTGAATAAAAGGTGCTGTGAATTTTTATAAAATTTGGATACAAGTCATATGTGTGGAGGATCTTAAATTTCTTAATTTTCGTGAAAATTGAAAGAAGCTGTCTTGTCAGCAATGTTTTTACAAGCTTATTTCCTTTTATTTTATTTCAATCTTATTTACATTAAGTAGTATAGTCCTCATGGTGATTTTGGAACATAATTTAAGACTCCTAAGATAGGGATGTTTCTGTGAACTATAAATCAAAAAAGTTTTCAATAATTTTTCTAGAAGTATACTAATACTGTTTCATACCACAAATGTAAAGAAAATTGAATTTGTGGAAAATTTGGGGGTAACGTAAGGTCTTCTACTTTAAGTTTTGTAGTACTTGTTTTGGAAAGGTGTTTGTGATTGATCAGGAATATTTTGTTTATCATAAATAAACGGATATTTTTAAGGTCTTTAGGGAAATTTGTGAAAACAATTTTGAGTTTAAGGGGAATTACTGACATTCAAGTTTTATTATTGATTTGTTTTATGAGTTTTACTCTGAATGCTTGGCTGTTCACATTGTATGTAATAAGCTTCATGTAAACATTTCTGTTTTTGTTCAGTTTATGCTTAAATGAACATAAACTAAAGAATAATCTTTCCTTAAAAATTGAGTAAAATACTCGTAAACAACTGCATCAATGCATTTGGTGACATATCAGCCATCAAGGTGAAAGAATAAATGGAAGGGTTGATGACAAAACTGATTTAATTGTCTCGATTTCACAGAGCAATATATTTTGTATAAACGGACAAGTAACCATCCATGCTAAAATGAATTGCCTATAGACGTGTCCATTTCATCAGTAATGGCTTTATATATCTAATCTGAAAACGACATAGAAAGCTTCATCAATCAATCACAATTTACTTAGAAATGGTCAAGGAGGAATTAATGAAACGTGTTTGTTTACCAAATAAAATTGTGTATTGCTTTGATATTATAGTAATGCTTCGACTAATAGAGACTTAATATATTACTTGGTCTTAGGCAATGTCCCCAAAGTCATTTATTGTCGTCATACCGTTCTTTCAAATCATTTCAAATCATGTTGAATGGACCATGTGATGTTAGGGTCGATAATCATTTTACCTTGCTGCTACCGAAACACGCTAGATGATTTGGACATTGATTTAATGCATTTATCAAGTTCTCCCAAATGTTTGCATTTGATCTTCACTGAAGAGACGCAAGTTGCCGAAATGGCCATCTGCAGAAATTAAATTTCAGTACTATATTAGGTATTTAATAATTACCTATTAACAATGGTCATATTTCTTTGATGCTAGATTATTATTCCTTAAGTGTAGTCACCAACCTTTTTTTGAAAATTGTGTTAAGCAGTATTTCCTTCATACAAAGCTCTACCCTTCGCTTCAGATCATATTGGTTATTTTTTCTCCATTAGCTTTTGTGTATCTTTCGGTTCATGTTCTTCTAAACGGTCTAGTTTTGATGTACACTGAAGAGACATAAGTACACAGAAAACCCAATACTAAAGCAAAACGAAAGAAAATAGGAAATTCTAGAATAGAAAATCCAAATACACGTCACTTCAGATGTAACAGATGGACAACACATGAACAAGGACAAAACAAAAAATAAATAACAAGAACGCCACAAGATTAAAGCATAGCAGTATGAATTCCTACATTATTAGATGCTCCGGAAGGGTAAACATCTCCTGTTTCAAAGCCCTGTACTGTCAGATAACAGTAATGCATAATTTTTATAATATCAAATTATCTATTCTTTAATGTTTCACAGAAAGTCATGCAGCCCGATTCTGTCATTTCCACAATAATTTAGATATATTTACAATAAAGGACATGAAGTAAATGAACATGAAACAAACTTTCTACCAATACATGATTACACCAAGCAATGTCACAACGCTTTTTATATAAGTCACAATTAGGCTCTGCTAATACCTTATAGTAGGTTCAAGTAAGTTCTCTATATATAAGATTTTGAATTAGAGAAAATGGTTTTCTAATGCAAACCAAGTTTAATATTATCACAGTAGACACTTTGGTATCTGGGGCTACTTAAGTCATGTTCACATGGCATGTATGTTTATTCATTATGTAATATTAAGTATTATTTTCTACATCAAAACTATAAGTAAAGGCTAAATGATGCTCTCTCGTATTAATTATTTTTACTTGTTAAGAAACAAATACCCTTACTTATCGTCTGAATTTTTCATTTTTACTTGGAAAAAACAGAAACATTCATATCAATGTTTGAAACGTACAAATATCGGATGAGATGATAAACCAATTTAAAACGGTTCGAGCCAACGAGGTGTTCGAGATATCGCGGTCGAACTGTGTTTAAACTTGAACAAAGGGACCATAAAAAGGGTTCGAGGTATCCATGGTGTTCGAGTTATTGCAGTTCGAGCCATCGAAGTTCTACTGTATATAAAAATTTGCATTGCAAAACAACTCTCAATGTCAATATCGAAAGATTAGAATTTGAACAACAAACCTTACATCAGAGAAAGAATAAAAATTTTTAAAATCCGATACTCTGTCTTGAAGGTTATAAAAGGTCTAAATGCATTGGCAGAACACTCTATATTTTTAACTTTCAATCTTTGTTCGATGTAACGTCTTGTTTTGTTCTCGTTTTTTTTAGAATTAAATATTTACTCATTTTGATAGATTTCTCTATATTTCGATTTTAAACTAAACTGCTTATTCATAAGAGATGCTGTTTGGATAAAAACAGAACAAAACGGACCTTTTTCCTTACCAATTTGATTACAGTGTATCTTTATTAATAATGTGAAAGTTAAAATAGATTTTTTTTTCAAAAACCGGAAATATCAAATATCAGAACCAAGAAAACTTTGTCTTGTCAAGATTAGTGAAAAAAATGACAAACTGTTTGTAAGGAAGAATAAATTGATTGATTAGTTAGAGTTTAACGTCCAATGAGCAATATTTCAGCTATATCAGGACGAGAACAAGTTAATCAATTCAAAACAAATTGTAAGTAAAAGAAGAAAGAAATAAAGGTGGAAGGGACAACCGGGGCAACTTTTGATTGCCACTGGAAAAGGGGAGAAATGGGTAGGGACAGGAAATTTAGCCTTCTATACGACACCCAGTGCGTCTGCTCTCTTTAGAGAAATATAGAAGGGGTCTTTATACTGCATGGAGCGTGGCGTTTCTCCACACAGTTTGGCTACAATGGTTCGCGGTCAGGCTTTCCGTATTATGACCTGACTACCCCGCAAAGACAGGGCATTCCCCTATCCACCACCTGGGGACGCGCCCGGCAGCTCTGTAGCCAAAGCCCCTGAAAACCTATTCAGGTGCCGGGGGAAGAATAAAAGGGGCCTTCCAGAATAAAAGGGGCCTTCCAGTTGATTATGAATTAAATTTTTTAATATCTTGCAGTTTTAATGACATATCACAATGGTAATTTATTATGCAAAATATACTATAAACTCAATAAATTGGTAGTGAACTACCTTGGTATAATGATTGACCAGGATAAGCATTATTCCCGTTAAGTCCGCCGATGTTTGAAGCACCCCACTGTCCTCCTCTATTCATTCTGCTATTCCCAACTAGTCCTCCAGTACTAGAAAAATCCCACTCTCCAAAACCGCCTGTATTCATTCCACCTTGCATATTTTGATTTTGATAGAAGAAGTCATCATCATCATCAAAAAAGTCATCGTCGTCTCCGAAATCTCTGCCATTGAAATTGGAAAATCCACTGTTTGCGGCAAATCCGTTTTGGAATCCATTTTGAAATCCTCCCATTTGTCCACTAAATCCTCCCATGTTATGTCCATCGAAACCATGTCCAATTTGTCCACCAAATCCTCCAATTATTGTATTATATCTATTTGCACTGCCATCAAATCCGCCAATACGATTACCATATCCCGGTACATATCCGCCATATCCATAACCATCGTTGCCGTATTTACTTACTGATACATATCCTTTGTTTCCGTATCCTAAAATATAAAGAAATAAACTTATTGCTATAGCTCTTTTCAAAAAGTGTTGTTATCTTTTCCTGGATTGGAACTCTCCCATTGATTAGAGATACAAACACTCGCTTCCGGTTATCATCCGTACGGTTGGTAAACAATACACAATAAACCCCATGTACACTTTAATTCTAACAAAATTAGCGCAGTGTCACATTAAACAGTGACCTAGTAATCTAAATTTGAACAGTGTCATGAAATGTGTTCAGGATGAACAACACTTATCGTGTCGGGTTGATAACCGGAACGGTTTCATCGTATTTAAAAGCCAAAACTGAAAAGCGGACCAAATGATTTTTTGAAACGCCTGTTATGATTTCTTATATACTGGTGTATGACAGAGTTGGTCAAATTTACATATCAATTCAATAATATATATCTTTAGATACCCAAAATCAAAGATTTATGGCGAATTAACACGAATTAAACTTGAAATGTCTAATTTTTTTTGTAAATTTTGTTGAAAATTAATGAGTATCACCAACATGCAAAGCTCTGTCCTAAGCTGATTTTGACTTTCTATGTAGATCATATTGGTTACCTGTTCTCTGATCAGTTTTAAACACCTTTGATGCGTTCCTTTTTGCTTATAAGTTTTGTTTAAAACACATATTTCACTCATAGTTACATCGTTTGCATTAAAAATAAAACAAGTTTGCACGCTATTTTTACTGATGACAAATTGTTCTTTCAACTGTTTATCTGTACATTTAATTCATATCTTGACAAGTTAGTTTAATCCGAAATGGCCAAACAAATGCAAGCACATTTATCTTAAATATTTCTTAAATCCATCTTGATTTGATTTGAAGAATTCTGATCATGGAGTATAGATTCCAGAAACCTTTACATTTACTCTCAAAAAATGACAATGACCAGTCTAGCACAAGCAAAATATCGCGAGCTTTTACTATTGTTAATAAAACAAAGTGTTTCGAAATGGCTACGAAGTAACACGAATATTAAAATTTGTAGGTGAAAAAAAGAGATAAAAATATGTCAAAAACAAAAATGATAATAAAGTAAGTGAGAACCGAATCGTCAATCCAAAACGAACAATCCAAGGACAGTGGCAACATCGGAAACAACAAAGAAACAGAGACACAACAAGAAAAATGAAGAAACACACAACAAAGATGAACGACACAGACCCAATAAAAAGCACCATAAAAGGTTAAAAAAAAAATAAAAACGTAGCTATTGCTACTTTTGTTAAATTCCTGATGTTGATTTTTCAAACATCTGTTGAAGTTTAATGGTGATTTTGTTTTGTCCAATCTATTTTATCTCATTTGGTCTGATTTTATCATTAAATTTCAAAATTACTGCTTGAAATTTTATTAAATAATTTATTCTGTATTTCTAAAAGAAAAAAAAAATTATGCTTAAGAATATGCATATTTTTTTTTCGGTCGTATAGATATTGAAAGATTTCATTTATACGCTCATTTAGTAGCCAAAAGAATGTTGCTTGCATGTTACATTTTTATCAATTTTGATGTATCTGAAAATGAAAAAAAAATGGATGAATAGATATAGAGAAAATATTTATGACACACTTCTGTCTTGGTTTACATTTTTGTATAGGACGATCTCTGTTACACTCATGTAAATAATAATTTCAAAAAAATCATCTCCGATGTTGTACAGTCAAGTGTGCAAAAAATTGTACATTATGCAATAGTTCTAAAGCATGGCACAAATCCAGAAACAAAAGCAGTGACACAAAGCTTAGGTATATCCAGTTAATCTAACAACTTACCTGTTCCTCCTATACCATGACTACTGCCGTAACCCCCAGCTGACACAACAGCAACAGTGGCTAGGACCATAATAATTACTGTATTCATGGTTATACTGACTAGAAAATGAAAAAAAAAAGAAATTAGTTAGACGTTCAGTTATTTACAAAATGCAAATATTAACAATAGACTGATGGTCCTAAAATTCGAGTTTTCGATAACTATACTCAAATGTTTTTTCTAAGCATCCATCAAAATGACTCGGAATAATTTTGTCGACGTATTATTAATTACTAAATTTTATGTGAGAAGATAATGTTTTAGCGGCTTTTATAGCTTTTAAGCTTTTTTGATTTGATCCGCTTTAAAGAGACATAAGTCGTCGAAACGACATTCTACTGAAACAATATATACAGTAACTTTGGTATTTTGTAATTTGTAAGTTCGAACAAATGCAAATCAGCTGATAATTTTTTTTCAATACATTGATGTTTTTTTTTTTCTTTCCATCAAAACAGATCATTCATTTGTTTTACATAAAGTCTCTTTGCTTTAATTTCAAACAGAAAAATTCTGAGTAGCGATGATCAGATTTTTTTCCAACTAAACTTAACTGCTATTTTTTTAAAGATAAACACATACCATATTAAATATTTTTTCCCGTACGTAAATATATTTTTACCATTTTATGTCTACTTTTAATCATGCTTTAATTATTTGCTACTTTACTTTAAATGATAATTAACTTTCAAATCTAAAAAGGACGATGGCTTTACCTTGTATTTATGAAATATCATTGTTACTATATGTACGAGATAACATATTGAAAACAAAAAACAAACAAGCATAAAAAAATTATTAGTCATATTTTATTCATTTATCCAATATTAAATATTTCATCAAGGACGAATATTTACTACAGATTTTAAATTGCAACATTGATTGTGTACAAGTTTCCTATCCTTCTCAATATATGTCTTGATTTTAGTAAAAGTTGCATATTACTTACGGTTTCGGATATCTACATGGAAATGAATAAATACACATAAATTCGTTTTATTTTATACATTTTATATTGATCAACATTACAGTGATATATAGAAAGATGGTTATTCAACAAGGAAGACATGTATGCGTGTTGTTGTTACATCTGTCTGTCTACAATATAAATGGGTATTTCCCTTTTTATACCCTTATGAATATAATGCACATTTCACCTAATTAACTTAATTTAAACAGCAACGATTTTTTAAATTTAAAAAAATCATTGATTGGAAACGGTTTAAACTTACATGTATGTTTGTTAAATTCCGTGATGCGTCTAATTATTATTACTTCAGAAATAGACATATTGGGGACTTTAAAATATCGATGGTTTTTAAAGTAAATGACAGGCATATGTAGCAAAAAAAAACGACTTGCATGATATTTGTTTACTTTGGGATACTCCCCTGCATAAGAGAACGTTGAACAATGTAGAGTAACGGATTAAACTGTAGTTTAATTAAAATTTACAGTATTGAATCAACAAAGATAATTTTGAATAGGAATGTTAATTTGTTAAAGTGTACGAAATAATTATGACCTTCATCCACATGTCACTATATTTATAAAATTTAAAAAAAAAAACGTAGTAGATCAAGCAGCCCGGTTCATTGTCGTAGAAAATAAGTCATATCATCCTAAAAAGCAAATAGATCTCATTTTGCATTTTAATTTGCTTTCTACATTAATAGTTCAATGTTTAGAGCAGTTTAAGTTTTTATTTCAGTATTGACTGCCCAGAATACCATTTAATGGAATAAAGTTAAAAGATTGAATGTCAAAATTAATGAATCTGTCTAGTCTCTGATTTAATTGTTATTTTATTTTTCTTGTTTCAAACAAGTAGAAAATTCAATATGTCAGTTTCGATTAACCGATTAAAAACAGAAAATAAATGAACAAAACGAGAGAAACGTATTTAATCCTCAAGTATTTTGCCATTTGAAAACAACTGCAATCTGAAATGTTAGAAAATATTATATTACATAACATTACTGATAATATATATATCAAGAGATTTGAAATGTTGGATATTGTATTTTGAAAATATAATATTTGCTTATTAGACATAATTAAGGTATACGGTTAAGAACATTGTATCTCTTAAATGTCAAATTTGTTTCTTTTCTACATCATTACATTCTAGCAGGGGTGATCTGAGTCGGATCACCCCAGCAATCTCACCCCAGTTAGAAGGATATTTCTATTTTTTTAATCTTTGTCAAGACCAGACTTTGAGGAACTGTTCAGATTTTTTGGACTTGGTAAAATTTTATGTTGTGATATCCATAATTTTTTTTTTAAATTAAGATTTAAAAACCTTGAAGAATGACATTGTCCATAGTGGGATTCGAAATAAGGTCATCTCCTTTACTAGACTTCTGCCTTACCTATTACACCACGAACTCTTTGGAATTGCTGTATTAAAAATCGTACATAAAGAATCGCTGTGTGGCACAATAAGGATATATATTATTATCATGGTATAGCATATTTATTTCATGACATCATTAGCATGGAAGTAATTTTAAGGAATGTATATCGATTTTCCTTCACATAATATATTAGCTGGGATGTAATTAGTTATCAAACTCGGACTTGGTATGTCTGTATACAGACACACCGAGTCCTCGTGTGATAACTAACTTGAACAAAAAATATATGGATGATATTGTTCACTATCGGCCAAGAGCGAATCGGTGAGATCATTATTATAGTCAACCAATATATGCGACTATTGAAAAAATCATTATTGCTGTAATAAACATTATTGATTTTATTGCAGTAATAATTTTTTTATCGGATTCGCATCTATTGTTCTGATTATAATAATGATCCCATCGATTCGCACTTGGCTGGTAGTGTTGTTTATCGTTTATAGTATTATCACGTTTTTTTTTCAAATTGATTAGTGAACAATGGATGATTGGTCTTTTTTAAATTTTTTTGCAATCAATTTGATAGTTGTTTCCTTTTTGATTATATTCCTTTTTTGATTTTTTATTATTACCAACTTTGCCATATGTAGTTTCAGATAGTTTCAGATAGTAGCCGATTTTTGGCTATCTATTTAGATCATATTTGGTAGTTTGTTCTCGATCAGTTTTTAAACATCTTCGACTTTATGGTCTTCCAAACGTTTAGATCTGCACTGAAGAGACAAAAGTTGTTGAAATGCGCATATGCAGAATCAAAATTCACAGGAACTTCGGTATTTAGTTATTTAATACAAATCACTCAATATGTCAGTTTATATTATGATGCCTGTCTATTTATCATTAGAAAAAACGTGTAAAATGGAAATATACGAAGAAGTTAACAGTAATACTGCAATAACAACTGCTTTAATCGCTGAAATTTGCTTTATGGTAGTAGAAAAGACCAGGCCTTCTAAAGAAAGACTAATAAAACTATGTGTTACTTTTAAAAACATAGCATTTAGTTGACTGAATGGAGAAAATTTTTGCAAATATAATTGATGCAATAAAGAAAAAAAATATTGCCCAAAATGAACTTAAGTTGTCAATATGGACATCTTCACAACGAAGACATACTAAAATTTGGATATTTTCTTATACCAAAATTTGGATACTTTATTATTTCATATTTCCATTGGATCGTTATCTATGGTCAGCCAGTTTCCGGCGGTATCAATCGTCTATACTTCGACAGAGACCAGAAAATCTGATAAATTGATCTTAGGTAAAGTTTATATATGTTTTTTATTTTGGGTTTCAGCGGATTTGGTATTTTTAAGGATACGGTGTATTTATGGTCAACGAGCTGGGTTCTCTTATTATCCCCGCACTTTTCTGAAGAAAATGCGAGGATATTGTTTTGGTCCCGTCCATCCGTCCGTCTGTCTGTCCGTCTGTCCGTTGGATTGACCTTGTCAGTGGAACTCCTTCCTGATTTTTGGATTTATGGATTTAATTTTGTAATAGAATTGTTGCATATAATCTGCAGATGGGCAATAAGCTTTCGGATTTTTGATATTGGTCTTGGTGCAAACAAGAGGCCCCAAGATGTCGATTTTGAGACATGTGAGCTTGTCAGTGGAACTCCTACATTTTTGAATTTATGAATTTAATTTTGTTATAGAATAATTGCGTATAGTCTGCAGATGCGCAATAAGCTTTCGGATTTTTGATATTGGTCTTGGTGCAAACAAGAGGCCCCATGATGTCAATCTTGACACAAGAGAGCTTGTCAATGGAACTCCTCCTACATTTTTGAATTTATGGATTTAATTTTGTTATAGAATTTTTGCATATACTCTGCAGATGTGCAATAAGCTTTTGGATTTTATAAATTATTCTTGATACAAACAAGAGGCCCAAGATGTCGATTTTGACACATGTGAGCTTTTCAGTGGAACTTCTACATTTTTGGATTTAATTTTGTTATATAATTGTTGCATAAAGTCTGCAGATGTGCAATGAAGTTTCGGAATTTTGATTCCGGTTCCAACTTTGGTAAATTTCCTGAAAATGTTCAGGACTCATATTTCTTAACTTTTAGCATATGCTTTCATTTTTTACAAAAGTTTGGAAAAAATAAAATGTTGAATACTTAGAATTCTGAAATATGATTCCAATTTTGGAAAATATCCTGAAAGACCGCTTTTATTTTTTGGAATTCTACCTAGGAACCATACATGAAGTAATTTGTTTCAATTAGGACTAACATTTTCACCAACTGAATTTCAAAAATATTTGATTCCAATTTTGGTAGATTTTCTGAAAGTCTCAAAGACCACTTATATTTTGGAATTCTACCTAGCAACAATACTGTTAGGATTTGTTTCTATTAGGGCAATCATTTTCACCAATTAGATTTTCAAAATAATTGATTCCAAATTTGGTAAATTTCATGAAAGTCTCAAAGAAAACTCATTTTTGGAAATTCTACCTAGCAACCGTATATCCTTGTATTCTTTCTTAGTAAAAATAGTGACTATCAATTTTTTTTTAAAATGTCGAGAAAAATTACCCCAAGGGTCTATGACGACTGTTTTCTGTTTCAAACAGGTGAGTGCGGGGATGGCCATCTTTTCTGATGGCACCACTTCTAGTTTAAAATGAAGTGATTTGAATAAAATGTATATGAGATTAAAGTATAAATAATAAATAAAAACAAAGCAGTAAAATTATGGTTTTATTTTTCTTTTACTTACAGAACTCACCATGGGGTACACAACTCACCATGGGGGTACAAAACTCACCATGGGGGTACAAATAAATATTGGTTATTTTGTGTAAAACAACGGCAGTAGAATACCGAAGGAACAAGGGAGTGATGATCACAAAAATCAAAGTCCAAAGACATGGCAAAAACGGCAACAGAGAAAAACAAAGACGTGAGACAGCCACAAGGCACGAAAAAAAAACAACATAATAGAGGCACTTTGACAAGTTGACTTTTTTTTAATATATCGAAACGTTATTTTTTAGTTATTTGATCGTGTATATTTTGCCATTTCACAAATTTCCATTTTCGTTATCGATAAGACAATCACATGGATAATTTCTTATTATTTTATATTGTATGAAATAAGCAAAAATTTAGGAGTCATCTGTAAATTACACATGATAATTTATTCGATTCCCCATGTGATAGATATGAAGATTGACGAGAAAAAGAGAAAAAAAACACAATTTTGGGAATCGTCCATTCTGTCTACTTTTGGGTATGTTTAATGAAAAAGAGAATGAATGTTCATGTATTTGATTTTTCTTGGACATAACTTTCTTTAAGTGGATTATGTTCTTTGCCCATTACTCTGTTATTTATTAACATTCGTTGCTATCGTTTCATGGTCTGTTATGGGAATATCAATGAAAAACCAAAATATTGTATAGAAATCCTTGGTCAAACCAATACATTCAAATGTACAACATAACAATACGTTCAAATGTACAACATAAAAAGAAATTTGTTCTATAAAACAGTTTTAAATCAGACCAAATCAAATGGCAAATACTGTTTGTGAGTTTTGTGTAATGTCTTACACATTATTAACCGAATTGTGCTTTATACTTTTCATATGCTGGCCTACAGCACAAACGGACATATGTAGGTCTGATCATAATATGTACGAAATACTTATGTATGTTTTAAGGATACAGCTATTGATCTGAAGACATGAAGGTGTCAGAATAAGCCAATGGGTATTTATCAAATGTCTTGATGTTTTAATTTTGATGAAAAAAAGCAAGTGAGTCGACCCTTCTTTTTGCTTATTACAACATTTTTAAATCTTGGCTAATATTTAAGAACAAAATCATGTTGTTTTGTTATTTGTTACCACTGAGTCGATGCCTCTGCTGGTGGACTGTTAATGCCCGAGGGTATTCACCAGCCTAGTAGTCAGTATTTCGGTGCTGACCCGAAAGCCAATTCTATTTGGAACCTTGCAATATCTAAATTTTTGTAAATTTTGTTGAAAACTAAGGAGTATGCTCTGTCTTTAGCTGATTTTGGCTGTACATTTAGATCATATTGGTTATTTGTTCTCTATCAGTTTTTAAACATCTTTGAGTTTATGGTCTTCCAAACGTTAAGATTAAATCTTCACTGCAGAGAAATAAGTTGTCGAAATGCGCATATGCAGGAATTAAATTTACAGTAATTTCGGTATTTTGTAAGTTGAAATAGATATACTCATTGCGTTAAATATAACAAAATTTGCATTAGTTTTAAAAAATGTTTAATTGATGCAGTTGTCTACAGATAAAAAGACTAAAAGGTAAATAAATTCAGATACCCTTATAGAAGGCAAGGGCTTCTACTGTCACGGTACCAGTAAGTGTGTCCACATAGATTTATTCTATATTACAATATCGTTAATGGATTAAAACTAGTAAAACATCTCTGAAGTTCTCTAATACAACAATAAAACTTTATGAGTTTGAGGTATCACTTTTACAAAATATAAAGTTAAATGTCTTTTATATATATAAATCAAGCAATAATTTTTTAATTAGAATTATTGAATGATAACAACATAATATAAGAAAAGATACAAAGTCATTCTTATATCCTGAAGAAATATCATTTTTATTTCAAAGCAATAAGCACAAATAAAGTATATTTCTATCAATTAAGCTTCATCACGCTGGACAAGCTTCAAATTATTAAGTCTGGTTTTCACGTCGTCCTGTCCATCAATATCTCTATTTTCTTTTCCTTGATATTGAAGTCACGACAGCTGCATATTGGGTGGTTGTTTAGATAGCCTCTTATACCCGATGAAACTTCGGGCTTTCTGATTTAATCTCTAGTTTCGTGAACATAATGGTAATTTTCAGTTCAACTCAGTTCAGGCAACCTTGCTTTTACGGATAGAAGACTCTCCAGAAATCTTTTGAGAAATTGGGTTTTCTGAAGTTGAAATCGGCATTTTCCTCAGGAAATTTGCATTTAGCTTCTCGCACTCAATTTGTTGAATTGGAATTTATGTTATATATAACATATTTAAGACCAATTTTAGAAATACACATTGCTTCCCATTTGTAAATCCCAAATTAGGGTTCTCTTAATTTTGAGGGATTGCACTTTAGTGTTTATTTCATTTTTACCCAATTTTTAAATTAAAAATATCCTCTAGTCTAGTGGAAAATAAGTTATTAATAAACATGTATTCAAAATCATTGTTGATTTTTTTAGTTATACCAAAACATTTATACTAACTCGGTTGGTCTTTGACATTAGACGCATATAATTTATTTTTCAAGACCTGCATGAGCAGATTTACATGCTTATCCTGAGGAACATATAAGATTTCCAAGTTTGTCGTTGTTTTTAGACGTTATATATGAATTTTTTACACGACTAGTATTTTCTTCATCAAGAAGATCCTTGGAGCTTATTCCACCTCTTAGTTGAGTTTTGGGAATTATCGATTGACAAAAAAACGTCAACTCATCCTGCCCATCTTTTGGATGACACACAAAGACTCATCAGTTTCTGCTTTGGTTTGTGTATTCTCACTGGTTATTTATTTCTTTCATTTCATAGAGTAGAGTAGAGAAGACATTTAATATGGAACTTTGGATTTTTTTTTTCTTTCTTCTCCCGGCTGCTCCAGCGAGATCCATCAATCAAGGGACCGAATTGGTAGGGACGGGAAATTTACCAACCAATCTCCAGTCTTGTGCATCCTTCCAAGGAAGTAATTTTTCGGCCGCGGTTTCAATTTTTAGATCAGAGTTGCACTGACGAGATGTAAATTCATCGAAATGGGCCTATCTGCAACAGTGAAATTCAAATATAATGTTGCGTGTCACTCAAATTGTAATGGTCAAATTCCTCAGTGGAAAGATGTTCTCGATAATATTAATTCTAAGACTCACATTAGTTCATTTTGCATTGATTTCGAAATATTGTAGTACATTTTAAACTAACCTGCAGATTCTGCAGATTCTTTTAGCAATGTCCCTTTCGTTCACCATGCTTTACATCGGACAAAGAACATTTAAACGAAAATGATTTCGACTGTAGTAGACATTTTAGCGAAACAAAAATCAAGTTACTTGTAAAAAAATGATGGACAATTAAGCGAACTATCATTTAATGGAATATCACTACCTATATAAGAATGATAAAATAAATTAAACAATTTAATTAAAAAATGTTCATAGTGTGAAACTAGAGGCTCAGATACTGAGCCTGAATCGCTCACCTGACAAGAGATGCTTCTAAACCATGCTTATGCTGATGACCAAAAATGTTTTCCTATAAGGTCTAATATTAAGCTATGTTCTCTACTGATATCCATGTTTTTTGTCAGATTCAATTGTAATAAGTATTCTTTATTAATATCTTTCCATACAAAATTTACTCATAGTTAAGTTAAATTTGCATGAATGGTTTCAGAATAGATGATGAAAATGAAGATTTTCCCATCTTATGGATCCCATGTTAAACTATGTTTCGCGCTGGCCACTATGTTTTTTTTATTGGATCAAAAGAAAATGAGCAATCTTAGTTATGAATCTTCCATACATAATTCCTGTAAATTTTGGTTAAATTTGCTTCATTGGTTCATTGGTTTCAGAGGAGAAGATGAAAATGTGATTTTCCC
>MJUU01041922.1:0-10926 GCA_002080025.1 Modiolus philippinarum | reverse complement strand
CCGAAAAGTGAAATGAGCACGCGAGCACTGACAAAAACGTACTCGTGAGTCGTATTAAATACTGGTGAACATAAATATCAAATCGTTAGTAAATCACGAGTTATCTCGCCTAAGTCTCGGGTGAAATCAACAGACCTTTAAAAATGGCGGGAAAATAACAAGCAAGAGTTATGTCCCTTAGTAAAAAAATAAACGCGGGCCTGAAAGAAGACACCCTAATAAATACAATGATAACGACAACTTCCGAAAACATCCGGAAGGCCATACCCGAGTCGTTCCGACAAGGGAAAATTCCTAACTTCTGGTCTATACCTGGGGCTACGCCCACTTCCGGTTGCGCATGTACACTGTAGTAAGGTCATACAACACCCCTGCGGGGTCTTGCACTCTTTTAACACGTCATTTCCGGTCAACATGGCTACTTACAGTAGATACACACCCACTTCCGGTCTATACCTGGGGCTACGCCCACTTCCGGTCACGCATGTACACTGTAGTATGGTGGAACCACACCCCTACGGGATCTTGCACTCTTTCAACACGTCATTTCCGGTCAATATGGCTACTTACAGTAGCTATACACCTACTTCCGGTTGCACACATGGGGCTACGCCCACTTCCGGTCACGCATGCGTCATGGACAAAGGTCAACCGTGACCCTTGCAGGGTCACGTGTTGTTCCAACACGTCATTTCCGGTCAATAGGCCCGTATAGGGCTTCAAAAAGGGGTACTTCCGGTTTACAACATGGGCTACCCCCACTTCCGGTCGCGCATGTACACTGTAGTAAGGTGAAACCACACCCCTGCGGGGTCTTACACTCTTTCAACACGTCATTTCCGGTCAAAAGGCCCTTGTAGGGCCTCAAAAAGGGCCACTTCCGGTTGCGCATGCGCAGTAAAAACTCGTCTACATCGGGTCACTTGACTTCCGCTTCCGGTCACGTGACTTCCGTCACGTCACTTCCGGCTTACGTCACTTCCGGTGACGTCACTTCCGGCACCACCTCGCACCACCTCGACAAATGTGAGTTTGTAACCACCTATATACTACTCCAAACTGCTTAAATAAGGTCAAAAACATCATTGAAAGTCACAAATAACCTACAGGAGGTCTTATGGGAGCGAGAAAACATGCACTATCCTGAGTTCATACCGTTATCTATGTTAATCTATGTTTTTCTTTTGTCATTTTATTGTTTTTCTTGTACAGTTCCCTGGTTGATTGCGACATGTGATTGTAATGTTCGGCCAGTGTAAGTGTTTCCTTTTATCTTCCCTTCATTAACGTAGCCTATGCACCATACATGGTGTCTGACTTTTGGAGTTCAGGACACGTACAACATAGAGAGAAATTACAAATATATGACATGAAACATGTTTTTATATGATATTCAGTCTGTTCGAGTTGTTTAAGGCGATGTTTGAGCATATCGGTACACTTAAGTACTAAGACACCATATCTGGTGTCTGACTTACTTAGTACTTACACACCAAATATGGTATATGATTTCTGAAGACCAGGACAGGCACATCGGTTAAAAATTACGAATCTCTCGCGTAAATCAAGTTTTTCCATCATATCTAGCCAATTTCAGTTGATGTAGGCACTGTTTGAGAATATCAAAATGTTCAAGGACTTAGGCACCATATATGGTGAATGAAGATTTTTCAATCCTGATAATGTCCCGCTAGCCGATCATAATATTAAAAGGATACCGGTATATCATCGCAGGGACAGATAACAGTCGAATAGAGTGTTTTTTTAGCTGTGTTCATAATATACTAGAGTTACTTCCCTTTGGAAACCTCAAGCCCCGAAATTCCCTCTGACCCAATCCTCACACACTATATATGGTGTGTGGGGATCGGGTCAGAGGGAATTTCGAGGCTTGACAAATCATTATGCACCATATATGGTGAGCGAGATGAAATGATCACAAAACCCAAATGCAACCAAAATGCTTAGATAAGCTCAAATACATCATTAAGGGTCATTAGTAACCTACAGGAGGTCTTATATGAGCGAGGGAACAGGCACTTAGTTCACACACCATATATGGTGTCTGAATATTGGATGGCAGGACAGGCACAACATGGGGGAAGTACATATATTTCACATGAAGCATGTTTTCACATGATGTGTAGTCTATTTAAGTTGTTTTATGTGGTGTTTGAGCATATCGGTATACTTAAGTACTTAGACACCATATGTGGTGTCTGACTTACTTAATAGCCACCTTATGTGGTGTTAGATTTCTGAAGGAACATTGCACACACCATGGGGTAAATACAAGTATGTTTCGTAAATCATGGTTTTACATCACACTAGCCCATTAAAGTTGAATTGGGCAGTGTTTGGGTATATCAGATTACTTAAGTCTTTAGACACCATATATGGTGAATGAAGCTTTTCAAGCCCGAGGATGGTCCGCTGGCCAATCATAATATCTGAAGATATGGGAACTCAGGTAGAGATAATAGTCGACTAGTATGTTTTTTTTCAAATGTATTCATAATATACTAGAGTAACTTCCCTTTGGAAACCTCAAGCCCCGAAATTCCCTCTGAGCCGATCCTCACACACCATATATGGTGTGTGGGGATCGGGTCAGAGGGAATTTCGAGACTTGACAAATCATTATTCACCATATATGGTGAGCGAAATGAAATGATCACAGAACCCCAATACAACCCATAAAATGCAACCAAAGTGCTTTAATAATGTCAAAAACATCACTGAAAGTCATAAATAACCTACAGGAGGTCTTATGGGAGCGAGGGAACATGCACTTAGTCCACGCACCATATATGGTGTCTGACTATTGGAGGGCAGGACATGTACAAGATAGGGAGAAATTAAAAATATGTGACATGAAACATGCTATTATGTGATATTCAGTCTGTTCGAGTTGTTTTAGGCGGTTTTTGAGCATATCGGTACACTTAAGTACTAAGACACCATATCTGGTGTCTTACTTACTTAGTACTTATACACCAAATATGATGTATGATTTCTGAAGACCAGGACAGGCACATCAGTTCAAAATTACAAATATGTTGTGTAAATCAAGTTTTTCCATCATATCTAGCCCATTTAAGTTGTTTTAATCACTGTTTGAGCATATCAGAATGTTCAAGGACTTAGCACCATATATGGCGAATGAAGATTATGTCCCGTTAGCTGATCATAATATATGAAGATACCGGTATATCATCGCAGGCACAGATAGCAGTCGACTAGTGTGTTTTTTTAATTGTTTTCATAATATACTAGAGTTGGAAACCTCAAGCCCCGAAATTCCCTCTGACCCGATCCTCACACACCATATATGGTGTGTGGGGATCGGGTCAGAGGGAATTTCGAGGCTTGACAAATCAATATGCACCATTATGGTGAGCGAGATGAAATGATTTTAGAACCCCAATACATTCCCCAAAACAGAACCAAAGTGTGTAAGTAATGTCAAAAACACCATTTAGGGTCATAAGTAACCTACATGATGTTTTACGGGAGTGAGGGAACAGGCACTTAGTCCAAGCACCATATATGGTGTCTTACTATTGGGGGCAGGACACGTACAACATGGGGAGAAATTCAAAATATGCGACATGAAACATGCTTTTATATGATATTCAGTCTGTTCGAGTTGTTTTAGGCGGTTTTTGAGCATATTGGTACACTTAAGTACGAAGACACCATATTGGGTGTCGGACTTACTTAGTACTTATACACCAAATATGATGTATGACTTCTGAAGACCAGAACAGGCACATCAGTTCAAAATTACAAATATGTTGCGTAAATCAAGTTTTTCCATCATATCTAGCCCATTTAAGTTGTTTTAATCACTGTTTGAGCAATGTTCAAGGACTTAGCACCATATATGGCGAATGAAGATTATGTCCCGTTAGCCGATCATAATATATGAAGATACCGGTATGTCATCGCAGGGACAGATAACAGTCGACTAGTGTGTTTTTTTAAATGTGTTTATGATATACTAGAGTTACTTCCCTTTGGAAACTTCAAGCCCCGAAATTCCCTCTGACCCGAACCTCACACACCATATATGGTGTGTGGGGATCGGGTCAGAGGGAATTTTGAGGCTTGACAAATCAATATGCACCATATATGGTAAGCGAGATGAAATGATTTTAGAACCCCAATACATTCCCCAAAACGGAACCAAAGTGCGTAAATAAGGTCAAAAACACCATTTAGGGTCATAAGTAACCTACATGATGTCCTACGGGAGTGAGGGAACAGGCACTTAGTCCAAGCACCATATATGGTGTCTTACTATTGGGGGCAGGACACGTACAACACAGGGAGAAATTAAAAATATGCGACATGAAAGATGTTTTTATATCATATTCAGTCTGTTCGAGTTGTTTTAGGCGGTTTTTGAGCATATCGGTACACTAAAGTACTAAGACACCATATTGGGTGTCTTACTTACTTAGTACTTATACACCAAATATGATGTATGACTTCTGAAGACCAGGACAGGCACATCAGTTCAAAATTACAAATATGTTGCGTAAATCAAGTTTTTCCATCATATCTAGCCCATTTAAGTTGTTTAATCACTGTTTGAGCATATCAGAATGTTCAAGGACTTAGCACCATATATGGCGAATGAAGATTATGTCCCGCTAGCCGATCATAATATATGAAGATACCGGTATATCATCGCAGGTACAGATAACAGTCGACTAGTGTGTTTTTTTTAAATGTGTTCATAATATACTAGAGTTACTTCCCTTTGGAAACCTCAAGCACCAAAATTCCCTCTGACCCGATCCTCACACACCATATATGGTGTGTGGGGATCGGGTCAGAGGGAATTTCGAGGCTTGACAAATCATTATGCACCAAATATTGTGAGCGAGATGAAATGATTTTAGAACCCCAATACATCCCCCAAAACGGAACAAAAGTGCGTAAGTAAGGCCAAAACACCATTTAGGGTCATAAGTAACTTACATGATGTCTTACGGGAGTGAGGGAACAGGCACTTAGTCCAAGAGCACCATATATGGTGTCTGACTATTGGAGGGCAGGACAGGCACAACATAGGGGGAAAATAGATATTTCACACGAAGCATGTTTTTACATGATGTTTAGTCTATTCAAGTTGTTTTAGGCGGTGTTTGAGCATATCGGTATACTTAAGTACTTGACACCATAAATAGAGAATGAATATTTTTAAAGCCCGAGAATGCCTCAGTGTTGAGCCGATCATAATATATGAAAATATATCATCCCAGGTAGAGATAACAGTCAAGTAGTGTGTTTTTTCAAATCAATTTATTAAGGAATTAAAATCCCTATTGAATATTTGCAAAAGCAAATCAAACCAGAGTAACTACCCTTTGGCAACCTTCCCTCTGACCAGATCCCCCACACACCATATATAGTGTTGACTATTGGAAGGGCAGGTCAGGCAAAACATAAGGAGAAAATACAAATGTATCACATAAATCATCTTTTTTCATCATATTTAGACTATTTATTAAGGTAGTGTTTGAGCGTATGGGTATACGTAAGTATATTGCCTGAGGATTGGGTCGATCAGGGCCTTTCAGGACTTTACAAATTTTCATCCACCACATATGGTGTGTTAGATAAAAATTCTCTTAGAACCCCAAAATAATAAACAAAACACATCTTAAGTGCTTAAGTTAAACCAAAATCATCAATTTGTTGCATTTACTACCTATCCCAAGGTCTAATAGGACGTTGGAAAGAGGAACTTAATCTAGGCACCATGTGTCTCAGCTCCCCGATTTCCAATCGATCTTAAACCAACGGCAAAATGGATCGGCTGGGCTTAAAACATTACCTAAGACCATTAGACACCTATCCGCTGCTTCAGGGGCCCAAGGCAAAGGTTCCAAATCCACACACCATATATGGTGTCTGAAAAAAGGCTCGACTCCCCCACACACCATATATGGTGTCTGGGCTGAAAATTTGTTTCTCAGCTCCCAGACCTCCGATCGACCCCAAACCAACAGCAAATGGATCGGCTGAGCTTAAAAACATCATCTACGGCCATTAGACACCTATCAGAAGCTTCGAGGGACCAAGGGCAAAGGTTCTGAATCCACACACCATATATGGTGTGTGAGAAAAAGGCTTGACACCCCCACACACCATATATGGTGTGTGGATCGAAATTTGATCCTCCAATCGACTCCAAACCAACGGCAAACGGTTCCTTTTGGTCTAAAAACATTATTTAAGGCCCTTAGACACCATCCGAGGCTTCGGGGGAAGGAGGACAAAGGTTCCAAATCCACACACCATATATGGTGTGTTAGATAAAAATTCTCTTAGAACCCAAAAATAATAAAAGAAACGCATCTTAAGTGCTTAAGTTAGACCAAAATCATCAATTTGTGGCATTTACTACCTATCCGAAGGTCTAACAGGATATTGGAAAGAGGAACTTAATCCAGGCACCATATATGGTATCTAGGATGAAAATTTGTTTCTCAGCTCCCCGACCTCCGATCGACCTTAAACCAACGGCAAAATGGATTAGCTGGGCCTAAAACATTATCTATGACCATTAGACACCTATCCACGGCTTCGGGGCCCAAGGCAAAGGTTCCAAATCCACACACCATATATGGTGTGTGAAAAAAAGGCTTGACTCCCCCACACACCATATATGGTGTCTGGGCTGAAAATTTGCTTCTCAGCTCCTGGACCTCCGATCGACCCCAAACCAACGGCAAATGGATCCGCTGGGCCTAAAAACATCATCTAAGGCCATTAGACACCTTTCCGAAGCTTCAAAGGACCAAGGGCAAAGGTTCCAAATCCACACACCATATATCATTATTGTTCCAGTACTGCCAAGTCTCACGCATTAGGCGTGAGAGTCACGCATTTTCATCTTTAATTTCGGCAAATTCCTTTGATCTTTTTTATTTTCCCTTTGATCTTTATAAATTTTTGGAAATCTCACGCATTTTGCTTCCCAAAACTTGGCAGCCCTGTTGTTCTACCTACTTGATTATGTTCATGATGTAAATGGATTTATACATATTATGGGTATGCGATAAACAACTATAAAAATTGATTATTCTTCAAAATTGTAACTCTTTTAAACAAAATCTTAATTCTTTTACCAACATTATACATTTTATTTACTATTCACACCATAAAAGACCAGAGAACGAAAACGAAAGTAAACTTCGGAATTCTCTGGACTTTCCTTTGGTTACAAGGAATATATCCCATAGTTTTTGATTACGTCACTGGGCGGGAAATTTGAATTCAGTGATGCTGTATGGTAAACCCTCGAGAGTTCCGAATTTTGTTTATTTCCAAATATAGAAAATTGATATAATAATTATTTTTAAGCCTATTATACTGTTTTATTGCATTTGGATTGGTGAATAACAAAAAGGCAATAACTTTGCAAATTATAATCCAAAAAGTATACATTTTATACTTTCAAGACATAAATTTTGCTTGAATTGATATTATATTTCCTTTTTATGATTTTATTTTTACAGGAAGTGCTTTCAGGGGAGCACAGTTCCATCTGTAAACCTTGATTTTAAGACAAAATCATTTTTAGTTCAAAATTATTTATTTACCTTGTTTGGTCAAATGGTTACTAAATCTTGTGCCCAAAAGCTCTGTAAATCAGTAAAATTCTGCTTTTGGAATACAGGAGGATTGGTATCAAAATCACATGACAAGGTTAATGACCAACTCAGTACTGCCAATTCTCACGCATTAGGCGTGAGAGTCACGCATTTTCATCTTAAAGGGGGAGTTCAGTCAAAAATCAAAATTTGATATTCTGTTATTTGCATGTCAAACATCCATGAGACCTCGACAAAAAAATTATATCTTTATCTATAAAGTCAAAAAACGAACTTAGAAATGTCAAGAAATTACTACTGGGGGTCCGCCATGTTTACATAGGTGGCGACACAATCGATATCACAACATCTAATTACCGCTGTACATGTATACTGCGGAAAAGTGACACGTACAATTATTATAAAAAACATTGTGTTACCATGCGGGATTCATAAGTACATTGCAATTTCATTGTACTGGTCAGGTTTTCTGATTTTTCAAAAATCCCCTACCTGTATGATAATTTAAAATCAACGAAATTATTTTGCTTATTTTTTAGCATCTGAATAGGTGATCGTTTTATTATTTCCGTTCTCATATTAATATAAAGGCATATAAACTCTGAAAATAATCTTTTGAAATCTGATTTCTGTTTTTTTTTATTTATTTATTTTCATCATTTTTATGCAATAAATCTAGGATTCAAAAGAATTCTTTCCTAAACAAAATAATCCATGCTATTGCTAAAAAGAAGAAATAAATCCTGCAAGCAGAATAATATTTATTATATTTCTAAACCATCGTTCTCTGTTAGCGTAACATCAGTATAATATTTTATGTGACTACCTCATGTACCTGCATGACGTGATTGTATATTGTAACACCGTTGTAAAACATTCTGTTTGTGTGTATTTCACAGTCGTCTCAATACACACGTGTCACTCTCTCCAGGGCAGAGCTGTCGGCTTACACAAATTACAAAATAACACCTTACTATACATGTATTTTAAGAGTTTTGGGGTATGAAAATAAAATAACAAGAATTCCCCACTTGAAGTTTTTATCCAGGTATACTTTCAAAATCAAATTCAATATTTCATCTCTAGTAATTATACGGAATAAATAGGATATGAAGAAAATAGGCAAGGAACAAACTGACACATTTTGTTCTACAAAACGAGGGATTTATTCTACTTTCATGGATCTACTGTCCATTGAAGCTAAAATTTAATCTACATTTAACTAGTCCCAGATTGAAATTGTGTTTATTGATAATAAAGATATATATGTATTCGGGTTATTAAATTGACTTTTTTCCCATTTATGTTAAAATCAGTCTTATTAGAAGCAGAGACATATAAAACCATTTTATATGTCTCTGTCAGAAGTAAGGAGAACTTATGTAAGCAAGTCCTAGTGCATACCTTCCATTTTATTATATGTTGGTGATATACTAGTGCACTAGTGTAGTTTATTCCGTAACATATAGTATTTTGATTTCAAGGGCAGTTCGTTTTTTTTCCGGAAAGATTATTTGTCGTGAAATAAATACACTGATATTTCTTTGAAGCTGCAGTTGATTGTTCAGAAATCGGCAAAATTTTCGCATTTTTTTTCTGTTGAATACATAATTATACAGTATCGATGAAAAATAATTTTGGTTTTACTTTTAAAAAACATCTTGTTTTAGACTATAATGCAAACAAAGCACCGTTTTCATGATAACACCTTTTGCATTATATAACATCTTAAAGTCACGTGCGATAAATTTTATGATTACTTGTAACAGAGACATTTAAATACGGAGATTGGAAGGTTATCGTTAAACCCATGTAAATAAATTTTTTAGCAAACGGCAACGAGATCCTACGAGATACAACGAGAAGCGTCATCCGCCATATTGTTTTTCTTTACAATATCGAAGCGGGAAAGAAGTGTTTCGTTACAAATTTGAGAATTATACAGATAAATTTTATATTGTTTCATTCCGGCGAGTTTTAAAATCATATTCGTAGTTAGTTAGTATTCGAAAAAGTATAACTATGTTGAAATAGCGTCGTAGATCGCGCGAATAGCTTGTTCAAACATTGACGACAAATGGAGATTATTTTCTGATTTTTTGCATCATAAAACTTTTCGCTGGACATGGTTTTTTGTGTGTTGAAACTTGTAAAATGTAGTAAAGGTATTGTTATTTCAGTAATCATCCTTCGTTTTTACACATTTTTGTTATTTTTTTGTTGGTAAACCTCTACTCGAAGATGGTCTTTGAAATTCATTTTCGTGGTATGTCAGAGTTGCCTCAAAAAACTTTTTGCTGGAAATGATTTTTTATGTATTGATACTTGTAAAATGTAGTAAAGTTATTATCATTTCGATAATCACCCTTCGTTTTTACATATTTTTGTGATTTTTGTCAGTTAACCTCGATTCAAAGATGGACTTGAAATATTCATTTTCGTGTCCAGTCCCGAATGGTATGTCAAAGTTGCATCAAAAAACTTTTTGCTGGAAATGATTTTTTATGTATTGATACTTGAAAAATGTAGTATAGGTATTGTCATTTCGATTATCACCCTTCGTTTTTTCATATTTTTGTGATTTTTTTGTCAGTCAACCTCGATTCAAAGATGGTCTTTGAAATATTCATTTTCGTGTCCAATATAAAGTCCCAAATGAAATGTCAAAGTTGCATCAAAAAACTTTTTGCTGGAAGTGATTTTTAATGTGTTGATACTTGTAAAATGTAGTAAAGGTATTGTCATATCGGTAATCATCCTCCGTTTTTACATATTTTCGGGATTTTTTGTCAGTTAACCTCGGAGTCGTGAGTCGAAGATGGTCTTTGAAATTCAAAATCTAAAGGTTGCAGCATAAAACTTTGCTGGAAATGATTTTTTTTGTATGGACATGATAGATGCGTGAAAAATGTACAAAAGATGTTGTCATTTCGCTATTCTATCTTCATTTTTACATATTTTTGTAATTTTTAATGTTTACTTTGGTTATCGTGCCACTTTTTGCAATCTTTTTAATTCCCGTTAGTGGCCGCGATATGATATGAGATTTCGCGTAGCTTCTAATCTCTGTGTTTTATATGTCTCTGCTTGTAATACGTGCACAAGCGTGTGCCACTGGGGTAAAGTTTTGATGGGAATAAACAAACCAAAATAAACATCGTTACCAGGTGACTAAGGATTATGTTGTACATGAAGTGTACTGTAAAAAGTTCAGAAAACAAAACAAAAAAAAAAACGTGTGTGTGGTAGATATGTCTCTGATTTATTGAAGATTTCTTGGTTTATTATTTGTTTA
>MJUU01041918.1:13835-24000 GCA_002080025.1 Modiolus philippinarum | reverse complement strand
GTATGAAAAACTGAAAGAGTTACACAAAAACTGCTGACAAACTACTGACAGCTTACATCAAAGAGGAATCTGTAGTAAAAAAATCCCATTAAAATCCTATAAAGTAAAGATTTAAGATATTTTGAGAAATAGCAATTTTGGTACCTTTGACCCCTTATAGCTCGTAAATGCTAAGAGATACGCCAAAATCTATTGCCATAATACTGAAAGCTAACAACAAGAGGAATCCAAAGAAAAAATCCAATCGAAATCCGATGGAAAATAAATATTTTACATATTTTGAAAATAAGCAATTTTGGCCCCTTTGACCCCTTATAGCTCGGAAATGGTACTGATATGCCAAATCTGTTAGCATACTACTGAAAGCTTACAATGAAAGGAATTCAAAGAAAAAAATCCCATTGAAATCCGATAAAAAATAAAAATTTTAAGTAATCTGTACATTTGCAATTTTTGCCCCCTTTGGAACCTAATTACTCGGAAAGGGAAAACGTTATCAAAAATTTGATGGTGATGTGCTTGTTAGCTTTACATAAGAAATCCATTGCAAAAATCTGCATTCAAATCGGACTAAAAATAAGAAAAATAAAATTTTTGAGATTTGTCCCCTTTGGGGCCCATTTATTTCATGAACGGTACATGCGACATGAAATCCATTGAATACTTCAGATTGGAAATTTTCTCAGGAGTACAATGAAAGAAACCCCATCAAAATCTGATAAATAATAAATATTCTACAGCCCAATATACAAAAACACCCAATTTGGCCCTTTTCTTAAAAACGGGCGGGGCCAGTATACCCAAAACCAATTCCAGCCTTCCTTTTGTGCCAAGGAACATTGTGATAAAATTTCATAAGGATTGCTCAACCATAACTTAAGTTATTGCACGGAAACGAAGTGTCCACAGACGCCGACGACTACGCCGCCGCCGCCAGTATCATACCAATATACGACCTCAAAATTTTTTGCGGTCGTATAAAAAGTGATAAAATTGCACTTTTTGCTGTAGTTCCCGTTATTTGGGGCTTAATTGATTATAATTGGTTATTTGTTCTCTATCAGTTTTTAAACATCTTTGAGTTTATGGTCTTCCAAATGTTTAGATTTTATCTGCACTGAAGAGACATTAGTTGTTGAAATGTGCATATGCAGAAACAAAATTCACAGTAACTTTGGTATTTAGTTACTTGATGGAGCACATCCACCCCCACCTCTGCATCCAAACCAACCCATCACCTGATCACCTAAACTAGCTCTATAGTAATCAATAATCTTTTACATCATTCATTTTGTCATTTGCTACATTTGAATGAATTTGAAAATAAATTGAAAACCACTGATTTTACATAAAAGCATGGTATTAGGGTTAATTTTAATTCACAAGTTTTTGAATATCGAGGCTGACTTATATTTTAAGATGTTGAGAAATTCTGATATGTTCCTAGGATCCCTCCATCTTTTGACAAAAGAAAGGAAATTACGAGTGCTTCCGATTCCCCAAAATTCGAATTCACCATGTAAACACACAGCCAACTCTGTTGAAACATCCCAGAATACAAAAGGGGAATAAGCCTTCTTAAGAATTAGTGCACATGATAATTAAAATAATGTGGTTGAGAGTTATGATTTGAAAATCACTAACACAATAAACAACTGATCATTTCCAAGCTGCAAATACTTCCCACTAAATGTTCACAAACCAATTGACATCAAATAGAGTACACTACATTAAGTTCACAAACCAAGATATCGAATCTACACAACAAGTTCACAAACCAGGATATAAAAACTACACTAACAGTTCACAAACCAAGATATCGAATCTACAAAACAAGTTCACAAACCAGGATAACAGTTCACAAACCAAGATTTCAAAACTACACAACAAGTTCACAAACAAAGATATCAAAACTACACAACAAGTTCACAAACAAAGATATCAAAACTACACAACAAGTTCATAAACCAAGATATCAAATCTACACTACAAGTTCATAAACCAAGATATCAAAACTACTCAACAAGTTCACAAACCAAGCTGTCAAATCTACACTACAAAAAAAAATAATTATTAGTTCACAAACTGGGATATAAAACTTACACTGAAATTTCACAATCAAGATATCAAATCTACACTTAAAGTTCACAAACCAAGATATCAGACCTTCACTATATACAAGTTTACAAGATCAGATATGAAATCTACACTATAAGTTCACAAAACAAGACTTCACAATCAAGATATCAAATCTGCACGACAAGCTCACAAACCAGGATGTCTTTGATTGATGAAAATTTTGTCAAATTTAATATAAAAATATCAAACAATGGCATCAACAAATAGCTGATGCCATTGTTTGATATTTTTATATTTTTAAATAGCAGTTAGACATAAAAGAGCTCAACCATTTAGCTTAATTTCAAATCAAATGATCATTTAAAAATTAGTACATGCATACAAGTAAATTTTAAAACTTACTTTAACAGGGAATAAGTTTTGCCTTACTGATAGAGTAAATATCTTTCCTTTTAGATTTTCCGTTTTCTTGGCACATTTTCTCCGCAGTATGTTCAGTTTTACAGTTTTGTTTGCAAATCTTATCGATACAGATATCAAACTATTTCTAACTTTATCAATGAAGAGCTCTCTTTGACTCATCATTATCATAACTTGCTAGCTAGTTTAGAAATTCAAGTGTATTGGTTCAAATATAAGTGCAGATTAAAGTAGCCTCCTTATCTATCATTCCTATAGATATGTAAAACATCAAAATGTTTACAGTTATGAATTGGCAAATATTCCTACCACATGAAAACATCAAAATATTGAGAAAATAAGATAGTGGCCATAGCTCTCCACGGCAGATCGTTTCATCTTACAAGATGTAATTTGCCAAATAATTACGATTTTATTTTATAGTCACCATAAAGTTTATAATTATATCAAATTATGTCTTTGAAATCAGTTCATTATCCTACTTGTGAAAATATAGTTGTTTTGTTCAGATTAATGTAGGAGTTCTCTTTCTATATATACAACAAAATTTTGCACAGAATATCCTGAAGTTATCTCCCCTGAAGTGCAAGAAATGGAAATGTCTAAAATGATTGAATTATCTGTTCAGTCTTTAAATCACTGCAATTGCTTGATATATTGCATCAATTCACAAATATTTGTTAGTGTGAAACTTATTGTAAAATCCAATTTGTGCTTTTTCAAAATTCCTTGTAAAAAAGAAGAAATGTTTGATATCGAAGATTATAAATTTCAATGAAATCAATATCTTAATCACTCTCGGCAAAATAAATTAAAAATAAAAATCTGTCTTTGTAACTGACAACAACATAATACATGTTTTATGTACTGACGATTTTCAATGTATCTTCGTAACTCTGACAAGCCTTGATACTTATAAGATGTAAAATGGCAGAATTTGGCAACCTTAGCAAGGAATAAATCAAATCAAAATTTTATCCATAACTCAGAAAATTGAAAGTGACATATGTATGGAATTATTACCAACTAATTACTGCTACAGAAACCAGGAAATAATCTGATAGAGAAGCAAGAAAAATACGAAAATCTGAAAATTATCAACTTGGCAAGTGATTTTAAGTAATTATCATCTTCACACAAAAAAATACAAAAGAATTTTAAATTAAAACAATGTGTAGCAGTGGAAACAGTATTAAAATTTTGGAAGATATCCAATTCTTAGCAATGATACAACTTTTAATAACTTAGTAGTAAGTCTTCCAGGGAAGACATGTGTCGCCTGTGTAATAACCTAAAAAGATATTTTAAGTTCTGTGAAACAGAAAGTGGACAAGCAAGAGATCCATAACTCTATTACACAGTATAGGTGGTCCCCATACTGATACTCCATGATAAATTTCAGAAGGCTGGGATATGTGGTTCCTGAGAAAACTGTGACAGAAATTTTTGCGACCCTGATAAGCAAAAAAATATTCTAAGTTCCGTCAAACAGGAAGTGGGCATGGGAGATATCCCAAACTCTATTACACGGTATATGTCCCCATTCTGATACTACTTATTGAATTGCTGAAAGCTAGGATTTGTGGTACCTGAGAAAAACGTGACAGAAATTTTCAAGACGTAAAAAAATTCTAAGTTCCGCCAAACAGGAAGTCGGTATGTGAGAGATTCAAAACTCTATTAAACGGTATAGGTCCCCATACTGATACTCCATGCCAAATTGTAGAAGGCTCGGATACATGGTTCCTGAGAAAAGTGTGAAAGAAAGATGACGACACAAGACGACGGATAGTGATCCCTATATCATGTTGCCACTGCGTGAACGCAGGCGACACAATAAGGAATTAAAAAAATATGAAAAATTCTAAGAAACTTAAACATAAAACTATTTTTTAAAGCAATACTTTGCAATTATTTCACAAGGAAAAACATTAAACCCATTAGTTGACTGCTTTCAACATAATACTTTGTATCTTGATGCACTAGATAACACAGTGCAGGTAGTATGAGAGTTTAAAATCCTGCAACATTCTTGTGCATGTGACAAAAAATGGAATTAACCATGGGAATGTTGCCGAAACCATTTTCAATGTATAGATGGTCATAAACTAGAAAAAGTTACTAAATTTAAGTACTTAGGTAATATTATTGAAGCTTCTGGCAAGTTTCACTCATCTCATATTGAACTTACCAAAAAAGGAAATAAAGTCATGTTTAGTATGTTTAAAACTTTAAATAATATTGGAAATGTGCCAATACACTTGTATAAAAAACTTTTTGAATCCCTAATTAAACAAATTTTAATGTACAATTCAGAGATTTGGTATACGGATTTTTTAGAAAAAGTTATAAATTCTCAAGAGAGAGCTAAAAAATCCAATTCAAGTTTTGATGTCATAGCATCTAATGACAACAGTAATACCTAAAATTTTGTCAATCAATTTTAGGTTTAAGTAAATAATCTGTAAATATATCTGCACAAGCTGAACTTGGTCAGTATCCAATGGATATGTATATAAAATTACAAACATTAAAGTATATGGCAAGAATTTCTTCTACTCTATTATATGATGCATATAGCCTCTCAAGACAACTACATCAAACACATGTCAAAAGGGGTCATATTCATGGTTTACTTTTGCCAAATATATTGGCAGTCCAATTAATATTGATGTCACATATATAGAAAATATACTAATTTTCATACAGAAAAACCTAAATTTACAAAGTATGTGAAAGAACTACTTGAAGAAGACTATAGACATTATTTTTAAAACAAGAGGCTCTCAAGAGCCTGTATTGCTCACCTGGGTCCTGCAGCACTATGATTCCTAATTGATGGTCCATCTTTGGTGGTGTATATGTACATAAAAATCAGAAACTTTCAATAAAATTTAATTAAAATTGTTCAAGCAGTTTCAGAGAAGATTTTTGAATGCAGTTTCCAAACTTAAGGGGCCTATGTTAATCTACGTTCCCTGCTGGCAGCTATTTAACATAAAACTTTGAAGAGGGTCAAATAAGGACTATCATATCAAAATTCTACTGAAATTGTTCAAGCAGTTTCAAAGGAGAAGATCTTTTTAGGCATGTCCCACTGGGTCCAATGATAAACTAAGTTTTGCTACTCAAGTGGCCATGTCGGAAGATGGATCAGCACCAAAGTAACAAGCTTGGTGAAAATCTCACAAGTTTCTTTTATGCAATGTTCAAACTGAATCCATTCAATGGTTTTCCATGATATCTTTGTATGCATTTCCCCTTAGGGTCCAATTCATTGCTGGCAGCCATGTTGGATGATGGATCAGAACTGAAGTAACAACACTTGGTCAGCTTCTCATAAGCAAAGTTTAGATTAAATTTATTGAGCAGTTCTCTAGAAGAAGATCTTTTGTTAAATTAAGTTCACAGCTGGTGACACTTGGTCAGCATCTGACAGGCATCATTCATGTCATGTTTGATTTAAATCCATTCAGCAGTTCTCTAGAAGATCTTTGTGTGCATTTCCCAGAGTCCAATGCTGTAGGTCATGTAAGTTGACAGATTGGGACCAAAGTAATAACACTTGGTCAGCACCTCATAAACATCATTCATGCCAAGTTTGGTTCAAATCCATTCACTGGTTCTAAAATAGAAGTTCTTTGTTTGTATTTTCCCATAGGGTCCAATGTTAAAATCAAAATCCCCGCTGGCGGCCATGTTGGATGATGGATCGGCAAAAAAGTAACAACACTTGGTCAGCACCTCATAAGCATCATTCATGCCCAGTTTGGTTCAAATTCATTCAGTGGTTCTCAAGAAGAAGTTCTTTGTATGAATTTTCCCATTAGGTCAAATGGTAAACTAAGTTCCTGCTGGTGGCCATCTTGGAAGCGGTCGGAAAACTTGAATGTGTTTAATAAAATATAATCCTTAACATGCTGAACATTTTTGCAATTTAAAATTGACCTCTATCTCAAAGCGTTTTTGAGTATATAGGACAAAAAGTAAAAAATCACGAAAAATTTGACCAATAAAGGACCACAAGTCATATATAGGTACTTGGATTTTCTTCAAAATATCCATGTGGGTAGATCCTAACATGCTGAACATTTTTGCAATTAAACTTAACCTCTATCTGTTATAGTTTTTTTAATAAAAAATATCAAAATTTTGAAAATTTTACTGAAAAAGGGCAATAACTCAAAGACGGGTCATCAGATTTTCTTCAAAATTTCAGCATGGGTAGATCTTCTCGTGCTGATCATTTTTACTCCAGTAAGATTTTTTATATCTGTAACGGTTTTTGAGTTATTTGCCAAAAACTGTAATTTACCCCATTGTTCTATTTTTAGTAACGGCAGCCATGTTGTTTGACCTAAGAAACTAGATGCCCTAGTGATGATTCATTTAAAGTTTGGTTCCATTTGACCCAGTGGTTTCAGAGGAGAAGATTTTTGAAAGTGAGCTTACGACGGACGGACGACGGACTACGGACGACGGACAGACGACTGACGCCAAGTGATGGCAATAGCTCACCCTGGCATAGCCAGATGAGCTAAAAATTAGATTCTCTCTCAAATATGAATTTGAACAATATTTTGAAAATATAAAAAAATTTTGAAAATAGAAAATATCTAACAAAATTAAGAGTCAGCGATCATATTTTAGAAATTGAAAGGGGAAGGTACAAAAATATTAAACGAGAAAACAGAAAATGTAAGAAATGCAATTCCAACACTATTGATGATGAAGAACATTTCTTATTTTCATGTAATAATAACACAAAACTAAGAGAAAACTATTTACAGGAAATAAAACGTTTAATACGAAATATTGAAAGTAAACCAGATAAACTATATGTATGTTTAAATTATCCACAAATCGTGCAGTACACTGCTTCATTCGTTACAAGGTCTTTTGCGCTGAGAAGAGTGGGCTCAACAACTGCATGACTTTTCATTTTGTTATCTTTGTTTTGTTTTATTATGGTTTTGTTATTATTCATATTGCCTTCAACCCTAATGTATATGGGTATAAATGTGCATTTAATAAATAAATTTTATTTAAACTGTGCTCAAATAATTTGTGTTTTAATTCTTTTTGGCAAGTTCTAAGTGTATATGTAAACTAAGATATCATATACTTCGAGTGTATTAAAAACAAGAATATGTGTCTAACGGACACAATGCCCCGCCTCACAGCTACTTTGAGCAATGCTATATTTCATGATCAGTGAGGCATGAAGTTGGTGGCATGGGTAAATATTTGTTATGTTTTTTTTTATTTATATCCTAATGTATATTTAAATGAAGTTTCATGATAATAGCATACATCTGTCAAAGAAAATAAACTTAAATCTGAGGTTAAATCTCATACTACCCCTCTTTTTTCCATGGTCAGTGAAGCATGAAGTTGGTAGTAAGGGTAAATTTTAATTATGATTTTTGTTTAATTAGATGCTAATGTGTATTTATATAAAGTTTCATGATAATGGCATACATCCTTCACAGAAAAAAAACTTCAACCTAAGGGTAAACCTCAAACTACCCCCCTTTTTTCCATGATCAGTGAAGTATGAAGTTGGTAGCTGGGATAAATTTTTATTATAATTTTCGTTTAATTATACCCTAATATGTATTTAAACAAAGTTTCATGATAATAACATACATCCTTCACAGAAAAAAAACTTCAACCTAAGGGTAAACCTCATACTACCCCCCTTTTTTCCATGATCAGTGAAGCATGAAGCTGGTAGCCGGGATAAATTTTTGTTATGATTTTAGTTTAATTATACCCTAATGTGTATTTATACAAAGTTTCATGATAATAAGATACATTCTTCACAGAAAAAAAACTTCAACCTAAGGGTAGACCTCATACTACCCCCCTTTTTTCCATGACCAGTGAAGCATGAAGTTGGTACCCGGGATAAATTTTTATTATGATTTTTGTTTAATTATACCCTAATGTGTATTTATACAAAGTTTAATGATAATAGCATACATCCTTCACAGAAAAAAAACTTCAACCTGTGGGTAAACCTGGCTTGGGACGGACGGACGGACTGACTAACGGATGGACGGACACACCCAAACACTACCGTATATGCCCCCTACTATCGTAGCAGGGCATAAAAACCTCTGCAGACATTCAGGATCTTGAAACTCTATTATGCACTGCAGCTAATTTGTCAAACTAAATGAAATGAAATTGGTATTAAATGAAAGGGAAATAACTCAAGTTATTCCTAATCTGATCAAATGCACTCTGTATTTTTTCAAATACAATGGAACCTGTCTAACACTGAAGGACCATATTATATAAATTGTGTTGGATTATACAGGATGTCAAAATACTGAGGTTAAAACATTGAAAAGCTATCTTTGGGACCAATAAATTATATGCCAGATTTGACAGGATGTTGGAATACTCAGGTGTCGGATTAGACAGGTTTCACTTTAATAGTCAGATTTTGAATTTTTTTACTCCAAACATATTTTTATTACAATTGATTTGAGTAGTGTATCCTATTAACAAGAAATAAATCTGAAATTGCAAATCATTTATTGTCCCCTCCATCTTATGTGTCGTTTTCTTTTGCCAAATGTACCTTTATATAGTTTTACATGAATCATCCAAGTATTTACCACTTGTTAATATGGCCTTAGGATAATACAAGAGGCCATAGGGACAAATGTTTAATTATTATTTTCCGTTAGGGGAAAACCCTAAGTACTATTGTGCCCAAGTTTTATATAAATTGGTTCAGTAGTTTCAGAGGAGAAAATATCTGAATGCTTTTACCATAGGGTCCAATGTTAACCTTTGCTCCCTCTGTCAGCTATCTTTGATACAGTGCAAACCTGAAAAACATATTTTTTGTATGAGGCCATTTATGGTAATACTGTGACCAAGTTTGGTTACAAGTGGCTGAGTGGATTAAGAGATTTTAAAATTTTTTGTGATAGGATTCAATGTTAAACCATACCTGTTAACCTTCTGAAACCCAATTGCAGGAGATCTCCTGCAATCCAGTTTCAAATTGCGGGAGATTTTGCGCAACGTCATTTTCGACTATAATTTCCCACTTCACAGCTCTTCCCCTGCCACTAACTTCAACTTATATCATGCATTTTGATGTCAGTTTTCTTTTCTTCCACAAGAGATGGGTTAAAACATGGTTCTCATATCCATATGGTGGAAATAACAACTGATAAGTATATATCAATAAATAACTAAAATAATTTATTTTGAAGTTCAACAAAACCATAAAATATTGTGAAAATGTCCATAGATATTGTTTCAGAGAATGTAACTTAGAAAATTTGCAAAATATTTAAACAAATTGTTGTATTTCAGTGTCAACACAAAAATCTTAAGGCAATTCTTAAGAAAATGGAAAATAATACAAGGGAGGTAATTAGCGGTATTTGTAAAAAATTGTCGTATAGAAATAACTTTCCTGATTCCTTGTAATTATTGTCACTGCTGACTGATTGTAATATAAATTACAACTGTTCTCATTACTACCCCAATCAACAACAAGAGAAGGGGCAGTCGGAAACGACAGCTAATCCCCTCACCCGTTTATTGAATGTTTGTCTAGTATTATAAGCACTCAAGGAAGTTGTACCATTCAAGATCTGGCTTGTTACTTAAATCTGAGCCAGTCATGCAAGAAATG
>MJUU01041913.1:8470-26256 GCA_002080025.1 Modiolus philippinarum | reverse complement strand
AGAAGATCTTTGAATGTCTTTTCCATAGGGTCCAATGTCAAAACTATGTTCCACTGGCGGCCATCTTGGATGAGGTACAGACCTGCCGGATACCTCTTTTGGAAGGGACCATCTAAGGACCATTGTGACTATGTTTGGTTATAATTGGATGAGGAGTTTCTGAGAAGATCTTTGAATGTCTTTCCCATAGGGGCCTAAATGTTAAAACTATGTTCCCCGCTGGCGGCCATCTTGGATTAGGTACTGACCTGCCGGATACCTTTTTTTGAAGGGACCATCTAAGGACTATTGTGACTAAGTTTGGTTATAATTGGACTGGTAGTCTCTGAGAAGATCTTTGAATGTCTTTCCCATAGGGTCCAATGTTAAAACTATGTTCCCCGCTGGCGGCCATCTTGGATGAGGTAGGGACCTGCCAGATACCTTTTTTGGAAGGGACTATCTAAGGACCATTGTGACTAAGTTTGGTTATAATTGGACTAGTAGTTTCTGAGAAGAAGATCTTTGAATGTCTTTCCTATAGGGTCCAATGTTAAAACTATGTTCCCCGCTGGCCGCCATCTTGGATTAGGTATGGACCTGCTGTATACATTTTTTAAAGGGGGCCACCCAGGTACTATTGTGACCAAGTTTGGTTGCAATTGGCCCAGTAGTTTCAGAGGAGAAGATCTTTGAATGAAAAGTTTACGACAGACGGACAGACGACGGATGGACGGACGACGGACGCCAAGTGATCGCAAAAGCTCACCCTGGCATAGCCAGGTGAGCTAAAAATTGCCTTAAAATTGACAACAAAGTCCTGTAACTCTTGCAAGAAAAATAAAAATTTCACGAAAAAGTATACAGATTGTGAGGTCATCACATCCAATCCCTCTACAAAGTTTGAAGTGAATTGGCCAAAGGGTTGTCAAGTTAGTGCGACGTGTAAAAAATTGCCTTAAAATTGACAAAAAGTCCCATAACTCTTGCAAGAACAATCGAAATTTCATGAAAAAAGTATACAGATCGTGAGGCCATCATATCCAATACCTCTACAAAGTTTGAAGTGAATTGGCCAAAGGGTTGTCAAGTTAGAGTGCGACATGTAAAAAATTGCCTTAAAATTGATGAATAAAGTCCCATAACTCTTGCAAGAAAAATCAAAATTTCACGAAAAAGTATACATATCGTGCGGCCATCATACCCAATATCTCTACAAAGTTTGAAGTGAATTGACTAAAGGGTTGTAAAGTTAGAACGCGACATATGAAACGGACGGACAGATGGATGGACGGACAATCGGATATCGGTATAATATAATACGTCCGTCATTAGACGGGCGTATAAAAATCTTAGAGATGATTTTATAAAATATTATGTAAATTTATATGACAACTTCAAAAATCTAAACTATATTAAAAAACTGAAAATAATTCTTAATCCCCAAAAACCAGAAGATATAGGTAAAGTAGTTTCTTTTGTTTAACAGTCTTTTGAACTCTTAATTAATATCTACTGCTCTAACGTATATTTTTAATTGAATATGCTATATCAAAATGTTTAACTTGCACTACTAGTATATGTATTTGTTTCTTATTGTGCATATTGTACATTGTATTTGCTATAACCCTAATGGGTTCATGTCTGTCTTTTGCAAATAAAGTTATTATTATATAATGTTCATGGTGTCAGTTCGTTTTTCATCATCCAAAAGCTAGTATTCACTTCTCTTAAACCACCGATTGGAATTTCATAATGCTTATGCAGGATCTTCATTACATATTGTAGCAGAGACATATAAAACACACCTATTTAAATGTCTCTGATTGTAGATATACAATACGAATTTTGTTTTCCAATGATTCCTTTTTTCCAGATTTTAGACGTTTTGGACTTTATCATTTTACATTAAAGCAAACCATATGCTGACCACCTGGTGTTAGTATCCACTACTCCTCCTAAACCACTGATTGGAATTTCATTAAACTTATACAGGATTCTAATTACTTATTGTAGATGTGCATTTTTATTTGTTTTTCAATAATTCCTTTTTTTACTAGATCTTTTAAATGTTTTGACTCTATCATTGTAGCAAACCATTTAGTGTCCACCACATAGCGTTGACCACTTATCAGAAATTAATTAAACGTATGAAGGACCTTAATTACATACTATACCTGTACACTATGTATTTTGTTTTCCAATAACTCTCTATTTTCAGATTTTTGACATGTTTTAGGATTTGTGATTTTAGCTCGATACCAAAAGCTGGTTTTCACTACTGCTCCTAAACCACTAATTGGAATTTTATGAAACTTATGCAGGAGCTTATTAATATATTGCAGATGTCCACTATGTATTTCATTTTTGAATAATTCCTTTTTTCTATATGTTTTAAAAAAATCTGGAAGGGGTGGGGTATCCGTGGCCCACTAGGCCACAGCTCTAGTTTTCTGCAGTATTACAATGTGAAACCACAACAAACATAAATCAAGCTCACTAACTCTTCACCTCTTCACTTATATTTTATTCTTCAGTAAATAAGTAAATACAAATGTATATAATATGTACCTGTTGTACTTTAATGTTTGATTTTACAACATTATGTCAAAAACAAATTTTTTGTTTTCATAGAAACCACTAAATATAACTTTTCAAAAATATTTTTTTTTGCATTCTACTTTAAGTTTTTCATTGAAAATCAAGCATAATCATAATAATAACATAAACAAGAGGAAAGCTGTCAATGTGACATCAAACCAGGTTTTCTTTCACATGGACAGTAAATCTTACATATGGGTTGACCCTGAATATTTGAAATGTCCTTATAATTTTCATTATTTTCAATGTTAAACCTCCCACCAAAGTAGCCTATTTCTGAAAGTTCAGCAACTTGGATTTTAATCAAAAAGGAAAATAAAAGTACTGTGCACACCTCTGATACAAGTACAAATAAAAACTTCCTGTCTAACAAACTGTAGGTAAAGGGTACCTATTGTTAAACATTTGACGTAAATATGACTAAGTTCAACAACGGATATTTTTCACATAAATTATCAAAAATCAAAATCAAAGTACCATGCACACCTTTGATATATGTACAATTGATATGCAAAATAAAAACTTCCTGTCTCAAATACTGTAGGAGATTTGCTCCGGACAAAGGGGGTACCCTATTGTTAAAAATTTGACGTAAAAATGGCGAAGTTCAACAACTGATATTTTTCACATAAATTATCAAAAATCAAAATCAAAGTGCCATGCTTACCTTTGATATATGTACAATTGATCTGCAAAATAAAACCTTCCTGTCTCAAATACTGTAAGGGTACCCTATTATTAAACATTTGACGTAAATATGACTAAGTTCAACAACGGATATTTTTCACATAAATTATCAACAATCAAAATCAAAGTACCATGCACACTTTTAATATATGTACAATTGATCTGCAAAATAAAACCTTCCTGTCTCATATACTGTAGGAGATTTGCTCCGGACAAAGTGGGTACCCTATTGTTAAAAATTTGACGTAAAAATGACTAAGTTCAACAACTGACATTTTTCACATAAATTATCAAAAATCAAAATCAAAGTACCATGCACACCTTTGATATATGTACAATTGATCTGCAAAATAAAAACTTCCTGTCTCAAATACTGTAGGGGATTTGCTCCGGACAAATGATGTACCCCTTTGGCAGCCGCCCGCCCGCCATTTTCACCATTTTAATAACCGGATTTTTCCAATGGAAAACCCGGTTAAAAAGACAATATATTGATTAGATTTCAAAATGATGAAAATACCTAATTCAAACGAGGAAATGTGTAAAAATAGTTTTCCCTTTATTAAAATATTAAAATATTTATGAAATAATGAATATTCTGTTGCCAGGAGAAACCAGTTAAAAACCATCGTGAAAATTTATCACTGTGGAAGATATGAGGTATTCCAATCTAACTGAAAACACACATCTCATCTTTGAAATCTTCCAGTCGTTAAATTAACGTATTTAAAATACTGTTATGTATAGTGTTTTTACTGGTGCTCAAGTCTGTTGTATTTGAAATCACATAGTAGATATGGGCATTTCTTACGTAGTATTTTAACATAATGTACCTATACTTGCTTTTGAATATAGACTAATCTGGAGTGCCAAATTGATAAGGCATACAACAGAAAGTATGAGCAGTATCATCAGAAACAATGGCCAATTGTTACTATGAAAACTAATTATTAATAATTTTTAACAATTGGTCTTTGAAACTTCCAGGAAAGCAAAATGGAATTATTTTTGAAAGGCATACATTCCAAATTATTGCCGTTTTCATACAGATTATCTAAAAATGTAGTTTCATGTAATAATTTCAAAAGTTATTTGTCTTTGAGACTTCCAGGAAATTTACCTAAGTGGGAGCCACACAATTTTTTTTATTCCTACGAACAGCAAAAATAATTCCCAAAGCTCATTGCATATCTGCAAATGTTATAAAAACCAGAGGCTCCCAGGAGCCTGTATCGCTCACCTGGCTTTCAGTTGCCTTAATCAAGGAAACATTGTAAGTTATACAGTTGATCTTTAGTTTCTCAAACTTTTGTAGCTCGAACACCTCCAATATCTTGAACTTTTTTTAAAGTCTGATCATCTTTTACTATATTTCTTTGTTGGTTTTTTTTTTGACAAAAAAGGTTCTTGCTAAGGACCACTTTCGACACCAGTTCTGAAGTCCAGACGTCATTTTGTAAATGGCAGTCAACAAACAATTTTCAGCATTGGTTTTGAAGTCGCAACATCAATATCTATTTGGAAATCAAATTTCATTGAAATCGGACAATGTTGAATTTTCCCGCCTTTATTTTAAAAATGGCGGTCAACGAACAATTTTTAACATCAGTTTTGAAGTTGCGACATCAAGACCTATTTGGAAACCAAATGTCATTGAAATCGGAGAATGTTGAATTTTCCCGCCTTTTTTGGCGGCCATTTTGAAAATGCCGATCAACAAACAATTTTCAACACCGGTTTTGAAGTCTCAATATCGATATCTATTTGGAAACCAAATTTCATTGAAATCGGAAAATGTTGAATTTTCCCGCCTTTTTTGGTGGCCATTTTGAAAATGGCGGTCAACGAACAATTTTCAACATCGCTTTTGAAGTCGCAACATCAATATCTACTTGGAAACCAAATTTCATTGAAATCGGACAATGTTGAAAATGCCTTTTTTGGCGGCTATTTTGAAAATGGTGGTCAAGGAACAATTTTCAACATCGGTTTTGAAGTCGCAACATCAATATCTACGTGGAAACCAAATTTCATTGAAATCGGACAATATTGAATTTTCCCGCCTTTTTTGGCGGCCATTTTGAAAATGGCAGTCAAGGAACAATTTTCAACACCGGATTTGAACTCACAACATCAAGATCTATTGGGAAACCAAATTTCATTGAAATCGGACAATGTTGAATTTTCCCGCCTTTTTTTGGTGGCCATTTTGAAAATGGCGGTCAAGGAACAAATTTCAACATCAGTTTTGAAGTCGCCACAGCATGGCAAACATTCCATCAATTTACACTTAACCTTCATCTTCTATAGTTTTGGAAATAATAGCTGAAAAATACGAAAATTTAAAAAATTCGGTGAAAAAAGGGCAATAACTCCTACAAGGGTTTATGGATTTTCTTCTAAATTTCAGGGCTAGTACATCTTGATATGCTGAACATTTTTGCAATTTACACTTGACCTCTATCTGTTACACTTTCTGAAATAAAAAATAAAAAATGCAAAAATTTTGAAAATTTAACAGAAAAAGGGCTATAACTCCGGGATGGTTTTCAGATTTTCTTCAAAATTGCACAGTAGGTAGATCTCATCATGCTGATGATTTTTAACCCATGTCAGATATTTGATATCTGTAACGGTTTTCGAGTTATTAGCCAAAAACTTCAATTTACCCCTATGTTCTATTTTTAGCAATGGCGACCATGTTTTTTGACTAATCGAACATAACTTTGAGAAGCCATACCCTGGTGATGATTCTGGCAAGGCTTGGTTGCATTTGGCCCAGCGGTTTCAGAGGAGAAGATTTTTGAAATTGTTGACGGACAGACGACGGACGCATAGTGATGGCAATAGCTCACATGGCCCTTTGGGCCAGGTGAGCTAACAAGATGTGTTTTGTGAAACACTTATGCCCCCGAGTAGAAATTAAGAAGAAACATTTAGCAACACTGAACAACAATCAATGTCTGTCTGCCAAATTAATATGTAGTAATAAGTCTGGTATCAACCAAAAATTTAAATCACATCACATGATGATTGCAATGGATGCAAACACAAGTCAACCAACTGACCCCCTTCAATCATTATCCAAGCATAATTAAGAAAACAATTTTCAACCCTCCCCCTGTTTGGAACATTTATTATTAACTCATTGTGTTATGTCTATCAGTGTTATCAGTACTTTGATTACATCAGGAACATTTTCATATACTTCATTAATACTGGTTCCCCAAAAGTGGAGGAATATACAGATGAGAAGAAAGGTATTACGTCAGAAAATATATATTTTTAGTGACATCCCTCATCACTGATATAATATATAAATATATATTAATACCTGTAAAAAGAAATCGAATAATTGAAGAAAATATGCTGAATAATTTAAAAGATCTTTTTACACAAAAAATTCTACAGATAATAAGAAACATTATATCATAAATGAGTTTAATGTTTTGTTATATATAAATTAAAACAAAAAATATAATTTCATCTGTCTGGTGAAATTTTACCATACAGTCACATGCCAAGGTCAAGAGGTCAAATATTCTGGTATTGACTGAAAGGTCTCTCCATAAGGAATACACATGCAAAATATGAAAGCCCTATCACTTACCATTCAAAAGATATACTCGATGTTAAAGTTTTTATGCAGTATTTACATGCCAAGGTCAAGGTCATAAGTTCAAGTATTCTGGTGCCAATCAAAAGGCCTTGCCACAATAAATTCACATGCAAAATATGAAAGCCATATCACTTACCATTCAAATTAAAGTTTATATTTTTTTGAAAAAGTCCATCACATGCAAAGGTCAAGGTCACAAGGTCAATAAATTTGGTATTGTTTGAAAGGTCTTGCTAAAAGGAATACACATGCAAAATATGAAAGCCCTATCACTTAGCATTTATAAGATATACCAAATGCTAAAGTTTTTGTGGACAAACAGACAGACCAAAATCTATATGCCCCCTAAATCTTCGAATCACAGGGGGCATACAAATAACTTTTTCCCAATAATAAATCAACTGGGAAAAAAACTTACGGGAGTCCAAATGACAAACTTATTTTTAATTTGACAAACTTATTTTTAATTTAAAATTATAATTTGACCTTTTCAGGTCTGATAATTGGGACCCTTGATGGTCGTATTCAAAACCTAATTACACATCTACACACAAGAAGGAATAATACTGCATGTGAATTTTAACAGCTTAAAAAATGAGCCAGGAGTTACACTTACAAGGCTCATCTAATGGAAAGACAGACAGACAGATTGGACCTAACAATATCCCCATATTTTTTAAAGGAAATCTTATTCGTTAGAAAAATAAATTTCTGTCCTTAAAAAAACTTACTTTCTCTAATATCTGTCCTGTTTTCACTTTACCCAAATGGTGCAAGAAATGTTTGGCCTCTATGGAGAGAATGTTGTTCTCTGCAACTGATTTGTTATAATTTAATTTTGATGTCTAGTGTGTTTGCAATTTTCGGACTTCACCATGGCGATGCCAAGAAAAATGGCGACCATGGCTATTCTGATGATGTCACTCTCAAAGAACGTATTTATTTCTGATCAGCAGAAAAGGGGGTCATATTTTTGTCCAAAATCCCCTTGAAATCATTAAAGAAATGACATTTCCACACTCTTGATAGTTAAATTTTCAAATATTTAACATGTTTAAAACATTTAAAATGCTTGGCTTAAAAAATTTGAAAATTTAACTATTAAAATAGAGTGTAAAAATGTCATTTCTCCCTCAATGCAGTTGTGGAATCTATATTTCACATCTGTAATTCATTTAAAAACAGAAACCCTCTAAAGATATACATATAAAAACTTTCAAAACACTTTTGTAATTTTCTTTAACAAGCTCAATTGGGTTCTGACGACAGTATTTTTACACAATTCACTCCTCAATGACTTCTCATATTCTGAATGTTAAAGTCTGTTATCAAACCCTATATATATGTTGACTTCAATATATATATATATGCAATAAAATTTAACTAACCATACCAATTATCATAATTATAGCATTTTGCATACAATTGGACAGGCCAATAAACTATATTCAATAGCGAAACCTTAATCGTCAAGGCACATTATGTTAAACTTTTATAATTGTCATTCATCTGAAACAGAAACTAAATGTAGAAATCAGGACCCAGGGTAGGAAAGCACCATATCATAACTACATCCAAAAACAACTTAAATATAATGTTAAAAAAATTCAACACATATTCAAGGAAATGTTTCCTAATTTGAATAAATTGTTGAACCAATTTAAAATTTAAAAAAAAATTGTTTTAAATGCAAGGTATGGTTTTGAACCATTTAAATAATTTTTAAAGAGTTTAAGACTTTCCTTATAATATTATTCTATTGAAAATAATGAAAATAAAACTACATTAAAATGACTCTGTGTGATATCTTTTAAAGTTATCACAAATTTCTTGCTTAAAAAAAAAAGATGAAAATTAAGAGCAAATAAAGCAACTTTTTGATTGGGATAACAAATAACTCAGTAACCAATAAAGGAAAAGCTTGCAAATTCTAAATATGTCTTATTTAATTGAAAACTAATATTCTTATCAAGGTGCGACTAATCATCATTTAATGCAATATCTGAAACTTCAGGGAGTTTGTTATCACATGCAGCACAATAAATTGAATCAGGTTTGTTGATTAAAGTACAACGGGTACAACGCTTTCCCCATCGAACGTCGGGAGATTTTACGATATCTCTACTTTTTGAACACATGTTACATGTATTAACAAATCTATTATTTTTCATAGTACAATGATCACAAATCCACATTTCTTCATCACCAAGGCTTGATGATGGAATTCTTTCTTCCGGTTCCCGACGTGCAATTGGAGCAGAATGACTACCAAAATTAAATGGCTGACAATGCCCTGCAGAGGATAATCGTTCCTTCACAACTGGATTAGATATGCGAGAATATGTTGGTACAGCAGTTGGATCAAGTGTCGTTTCTTCAGCAATATTTGTCTTTGTAATCGATCTTGAAGGTCGTATAGCTTCTCCGATATCATCCTCGTTAGTCTGTTCAATAAATTCAGGATTAATTGTTTGTTTTTGTTGCCATTGATCTTGTGTATAAGAACCAACAGATTTATTTCTTGCCCTTAAAATTTCTGTTTTCGTTGTTTTCTGACCTTGTGGGAAAGGGGAGGAAAGTTGTGGCCTGTGGATTGGTGGTGGCTGGGGATCATGTTGTGGCCAAGAATACTGTGGCTTATGAAGAGGGGGCTGTTCTGGATGATTTGGCCATGACAACTGAGCATGAGCAACACTTTGGGGGATTTTGTCTTTGTGATAACCACGAGTACTACGAGTTTGCAGTGTGTCAACATCTGCATATGGAAGTTCGGAAGGTATACCTGATCCAATACCGGAATCCCTATATTGACGACTTTCTTTACTTGAAGGCGTCAAGATATTACCTCTTTGTCCATCAAAATATTTTTCTCCATATTTTTTGCGTAACTCTTCTTGCACAAATGACCACTCATCTGAGGGTCGAACTGAGGGTTGTGTAATTGTATGACTGTTTTCTTGATTAATTATCTGTAGACTAGCCATTAAATGATCATCAAGAGTCCCTTCTTTAAAATCACTGTTTTGGGCATCTGCCCTCACATCATTATCTACAACCGATACTGCTTGTACATAGTCTGCAGGGGGCTGATGAGGAGAAAGTTGGTCAACAAAATCATTGTTTTTATTGCCCCAGGGCATCACTGGAGTATCTATCACAGATTCATCTTTCTTAAAATTAAATGATTTTCTTAACAAAGAATATATATCTTCAACATCACCAGAATTATTCATTCGTAATAAAACTATGTCAACTGCATTTACAGAAAACTTGGATCTAGTTTGTATTTCATGAATAAGTAAGCACTCAGCTGAAGCAATGAGACATTCAAAAGCAACAGCAACTAACAACTCTCTATTCATCTGCTTATTCAAATTAAATTCATTCCTTGCCGTATTTTCACTGTAACCTGCTCTTCGAAAAATGTCTTCAACTCCGGTGAGATGTGATGCTATTTTTGTTTGATAAAAACCACCATATTTCTGAAAATATACAACAACAAAAAAATCAGTTAATATTTTAGAAGGTGGAATTGTATATATAAAAGTTATCAAATGAACTGAACAAATAGGAATTCAGCAAATCTGACATGGTTTGATAAGTGACAGATTTGGAGAAAAGTGAACAAATGTGGACATAATTAAAAGAATATGGATAAAAAATGACAATGTAAACAACTAGAGGTTCAGGAACTGAGCCTGAATTGCTAACCTGACGCTTGTTATATAGCCATGTCTATGCTGATGATCAACTAGAGGCTCAAGGGACTAAGCTGACAAAATGTTGAACAGCAGGGTTTTCAATGTTCTGCATGGTGGCCATGCTTTTTGTTGGATTGAAATGAAATGAGCAGTCTTTGTAAAGGACCTTGCATACATTAAATCCTGTAAAGTTTGGCTGAATTTAATTCATTGATTTCCGAGCAGTTAATGAAAATGATGTTTTTCTCATAGGGTCCAATGTTAAATACAAGTTCCGAGCTGGAAACCATGTTTTTTGACAGATCATAATAAAATGAGCAATCTTCAAAAAGAACCTTCCAAACATCATTCCTGTAAACATGGTAAAGTTTGGTTGAATTAGCTTGTTTCAGAAGAGAAGATGAAAATGTGATTTTCCCATACACTCCAATGTTAAATACAAGTTCCATGCTGGCAGCCATGTTTTTGTCAGATAACAATAAAATGAGCAATCTTTGTTAGGGACCTTCTATACATCATTCATGTAAAGTTTGGTTGAATTTGCTTCATTAGTTTCAGAGGAGAGGATTAAAATGTGATTTTTCCAATTGAGTCCTATGTTAAAATTAAATTCTGCCCTGGCAGCATTGTTTTTTGTGGGATCGAACAAAATGAGAAATCTTTGTAAAGAACTTTCTATGCATCATGCCTGTAAAGTTTCAATGAATGTGCTTAAGTGGTTTCAGATTAGAAGATGAAAATGTAATTTTTCAGATAGGGTCCAAAGTTATACCTTAGCTCTGCGCTGACTGCCATGTTTTTTGTCGGATCAGAATGAAATGAGAAATCTTTTTAAAAGATCCTCCATACACCATTCCTGTAAAGTTTGGTAGAATTAGCTTCAGTGGTTCCAACGAGAAGATAAAAATGTGCTTTTTCCAAAAGGTCCAATGTTAAACTATGTTCCGCACTGGCAGCCATGTTTTTTGTCGCATTGGAATGAAATGAGCAATCTTTGTAAAGGACCTTATGGTAAGTCCATGTTTCTCTAATTTCTGTCCTATTTTCACGTTTCCTGAACAGTTGGAGAAATACGTTTCTCCTCTCTAGAGAGAATACTGTTCTCGGCAAATGATTGGATGAAATTCAATTATGACGTCAAATATGTTTGCCGTTTTACGACTTTAACATTGTTATGTCATGAAAAAAGGCGACCATGCCTGATGATGTCACGCTCAAAGAACACATTTATTTCGGATCATCAGAAAATGCGGGTCATGTTTTTGTCCAAAACCTCCTTGAAATCATTAGAGAAATAAAATCCACAACCGTATCTCGTGAGAAACGACATTTCTACACTCTCGATAGTTAAACTTTCAAATATTTTAAACGCTCGGCAAGCCTCGCGTTTAAAAATTTGAAAATTTAACTATCTCTAGTGTAGAAATGTCGTTTCTTACTCGATGCGATTGTGGATTCTATATTTCTCCCACTTTATATAATTTTCTAATTCACGTTTCTCCCACTTGTGTCAAACAATATGTTAGCTTGGTGTTTTTAAAGCAATTAAATTGATTTATATTAGCAAGGTATAGTGAGACCTGGATAAAGAGAAAAGAAAATTATATTTTTTACTAATTTATTAATATAAAAGAGTATAAATAATGTATGTAAATTTACAACAAATATAAGAAAAATAGAATTAAAGTAATATATTAAGGTCAATGTACAGCATTTTTCCTAAATAAAAGTTTGTCTCATTTTAAGCTTAAAAATATTAAAATAATTATATTCTGTTCTGATTTATTGATTTTACTTTCAAAAAATAATTATAGAATATCAAAATATGATATTTGATAAAAATGAGCATCTTTGAAAAGAAGCCTTCAATACATCATCATGATCATTGCTGTAAATTTTGAATGAATTTGCTTAAATGGTTTCAGAGGACAAGATTAAAATATATTTTTTCCAATAGGGTCCGATGTTAAACGTTAGCTCTGCGCTTGCAGCCATGTTTTCTGTCGGATCAGAATGAAATGAGCAATCTTTGTAAATGACCCTCCATACAGTTTTCCTGTAAAGTTTGCTTGAATTTGCTTCAGTGGTTTCAGAGGAGAAGATGTAAATTTAAAATGTGATTTTCCCATAGGGTCCAATGTCAAATACAAGTTCCACACTGGCAGCAATGTTTTCTTGCCAGATCAAGACAAAATAAGCAATCTTTGTAAAGGACCTTCCATACATCATTTCTGTAAAGTTTGGTTGAATTTGTTTCAGTTCTTTCAGAGGAAAAAATGCAAATGGGATTTTTCCTATAGGGTCCAATGTAAAACCTATGTTCTGTGCTGGCAACCATGTTTTTTGACGGATCGGAACGACATGAGCAATCTTAGTACAGGACCTTCCATACATCATTCCTGTAAAGTGTGGTTGAATTTGCTTCAGTGGTTTCAAAAGAGAAGATGAAAATGTGAAAAGCTAACTTACGACATACGGACGCCAAATGGACCATCTACCACCAAAGATGCATGCACATGTAAGGTTAGGTGATCCTACCATGTATAGTTACTAGTATTTAAACTTGGATGTTAACCTGAATGTAAGTCTATCATGCAGAAATAAAGGTCGAAGTGCCCTAATTTTACTTGGATGCTGACCTACCACAAAAGATGAATGCACATGCAAGGTTAGATGATCCTACCATGTACAATGACCGAGATATCAACTTGGACCTAAAATTAAATGAAAGCCAATCAATTGAAAAATATAGCTCAAAGAGACCTAATTTTCTTGGGCTATGAGATAGCCCAAGATGCATCTGTACACAAAATTTGATGACCCTACCCTTCATAGTTACCAGGATATATACCTACCGGTAAATGTGTATGCAGATGTGGACGTAGAAGTTGATGGCGAGGGTAATCCAATAGTCCCTCTCAACTTCGTTGAGGCGAAGTAAAAATGGGCACGTTTTACTGACATTTGGTTGAAGTTCCACATACAACTAGAAAATTTTGGTATCATAGAATTCACAGATTTTAAGAAAATAAGTCTATGAGACTTAATGCTAAAAATCCCCTGAATAATTTTCTATTTTAACATTAAAAGTAAAAAAAAATATTGACAATTGACATTTGCTCCCCACCGAAGTCATTTTTCATCAGCTTAATAAAAGAAAATGACTTTCAAGACAAATCCCTTCAAAGCTTTCAAATTCATTCAACAATCATGTTTCTAAGCTTTAAATTTTCATAAAATCCATTATGTTTGTTTTTCTTTTTGCCTAGATTTCAACATACAAATCTGCCCTTACTTATCTATTTACCATAAATAAACGAGACAGATAACTCCTGCCAAGTTTCTCTTTTGGAAGAAATGTTGATCCTGGTAAACTTTGATTCATTAAACTTTGACTCTCGACATATTGGGATTGATTGGTGAAAGGGTTTAAATGTGAGCTACTTCTAGAAGTTTCTTAGGCATAGAGTCTGTAACCATGGATAACTGATTTTTGCAGTAAGTTAAATAAATACCTTGACAGTATGAAATTCACTCTTCCAAGGATAGCTAGATACCAAACTGAAATAATACTCCAATTTTTCGAACGATTCACTGGCTTTTATAGAGACAAAACTAGTTTCTCTTGCACTCTTCATAATAATACTGGGGAGTTCTTTAATCTGAAACCTCTGCTGTGGTTGACATTGACAAACAAATTTTCGTAGAACTTCTTTGATTGTAGGCAGATGATTTTCTTCGGAACTGTTACACCTTGTTTTTCTGTGCAGTTCCTCAGCTAACTGACGATGATCCATTACGGAAGAAAACTTGTCAGTGATGACACCGATGACACTCCATAACTCCTGAACTGTCAAAATTCACTGCAATACAAAACAACACTAGATGAAAACTGTTCCATCCTAAAGATTAGCACAAAACTAAAATGTGACAAAATGGATAAATTTGTTTGTCCTTGCATTTTTTGATGAAGTTGAATTTTCAAAATAAGGTACAAATGTATATGTATAGTTAATTAAATATTCTTTAAACATTCAAATCTGTAAGTCAATAATTGCTTGCATTGGAAATGGTAAATCTTATTATGAGTGCCTTATTAGTTTTTCATAAGGAATCCACATCATTCATTTAAAAAAAATAGTAATGGTGCATTACATGATACCCCGCCACGTTTCACAAAATTTCAAAGTTTAAATAGGCATAACTCCAGATCCCTGTGTACTTCTGAACCGAAATTATACTTGGCCTGTGTTTTATGGGAAACAACTTACATACCAAATTAGAAGACAGTATATTATTTCATTCACAAGTTATCAGTCAGAAACCCTAAAAATTGCACAATTTCAAGGTTTCAAGGGGCATAATTCCAGAACCCTTTGGACCTCTGAACCCGAAATCTAACTTGGCCTGAGTTTTGTAGTAAACAAGTCATATACTAAGTTTGAAGACAATATATTATTTCATTCACAAGTTATCAGTCAGAAACCCTAAAATTTGCAAAATTTCAAAGTTTCAAGGAGCATTACTCCAGAACCCCATGGAAATTCTGAACCCGAAATCGAACATGGACTTAGTTTTGTAGTAAACAAGTTACATACCAAGTTTGAAGACAATATATTATTTCGTTCACAAGTTATCAGTCGGAAACCCTAAAATTTCCAAAATTTCAAAGTTTCAAGGGGCATAACTCCAGAACCCCATGGACCTCTGAACCTGAAATCGAACTTGGCCTGAGTTTTGTGGTAAACAAGTTACATACCAAGTTTGATTACCTTGTGTACATGTAATATCGTTCACAAGTTATCAGTCGTAAACCCTAAAATTTCCAAAATTTCAAAGTTTCAAGGGGCATAACTCCACAACCCCTTGGACCTCTGAACCCGAAATCAAACTTGGCCTGAGTTTTGTGGTAAACAAGTTACATACCAAGTTTGAAGACCTTGTGTACATGTAATATCGTTCACAAGTTATCAGTAGGAAACCTTCGGGGGACAGACAGACGGACACATGACTGAGGGTATCATATAACACCTTGCCATTACTTGTGGCGGGGTATAAAAATAGGAAATTATAATTTTTGCCATTTGCCATTCTTGGACCACTTATCTCGTAAAATATGGTAAATGGGCATAAAATCCATTGACAAACTACTGATTCTGAATTCTCGAATGAAAAAATTAATGAAAACCAAAAATCTGATGTCAGATCAAGATTCTACAGCTAATTAAGTGAAAACACCCATGTTAACCCCATTTTCTATATGTTTAGGGTCAAGAACCCCATATTACAACTGCAGCTTATGTATATGAGCCCAGGAACATCATATTAAGATTTGATAATGATCTGTCCGCAAGAAACCTAGTTATGCTGTCCACTGAAAGGACCACAAAAAATTTATTTTTGGTATGTTTTGGATTACAAGATGCCTGATAGTAAAAATACTATGTAATAATGACTGCTCTAATACCATCACAAGGAAATATGCAGTTATAAATAGATATTAATAGAGGTCCCTATAAATATCTTATTTTCTACTTTCAATTTTGTATATATGCCCACAAATGGTAAAAATACTTAACATAGACAAATTTAAAATTTGTTATGCTAGTATCTATCTGTGATTATTTCAAAGTATTTATGCATTGTGTTTTCAGTGTCTTAAGAGAACTGCTGCAAAATGTCATTACAGTCAATTCCAAAAGTAACAATAAAGGGATATGAGCTTGAATTCAATAAAGACACTACCAAGGATGACACTATTACTGAAGTATTTCAAATTTATATTGACCTGACTTACAAATTTCTTCAATTTCTAAAATTCTTATCAATGATTTTCAAATAAAAATCAAGCACTCTGAAGTTCTTCTTTTTTCCCTTTCTCATGGAAATTTGCCTAAACCATGAAGTTTAACTGTACTTGTCCTGTTAGAATTGGAATAATTCCTGGGAGCTTGTATACTAATTCAACCACATGTTGGCCTCTAATGCTGATATTTTATCCCTGAATGTAGCTTAAGGTAAAATATTTGGTATAAACAGGTAAAGTGCTAGTGCAAATATTCAAGCTCCCATGAACTATAAAGCGGTTTCATTCCCTGATAGGATTAATCCACGAAAACAAATCCACAAAAAATTCCTTTTATGGCAGCATAACACAGAACAAATCAAAGTTCTGTAAGAGCCGATAGTGATCGTATGTGTTGAAGTTTAAAAATTCACCTCATATTAATGTCCAATTTCAAAGTTAGGCATACCACTGCAGTCAAATTATGATATCGAGATTTGTTAGGAGTATGACAACTTCCTAAAATATGAGGGTTGTTTTAGGGATATGAATTATTAACCTTTTTTATTCTAGGGATATTAAAAGAAAATGTGGATTATCGATACACTTAAATATTATCATGCAGTTTCAATATTTTTTTGTCGAAATATTTTATGCAGAGGATATCCCAAAGTTTCAGACAGAAACGGCTCTTTACGTACGTTTTTAAAATGCATGCTATTTCATCCTCATGAACATGAACAATTATGAAAAAACAAATTTTTTACATGGATTGACAAAGTTAACATTAATATTAGAGCTAAGACAAGTAAAGTAAGCCGAACAGAGAAAATGAAACTACCTGCATGCATGGTGGTTATTTATATCCACATGCAAATTATTGTACATGCGCACTGAGTACAAATTTGGCATTTCTACAGAAGCAATCAAATAATCGAGAATCTTTTATAACATAGTCCGAGATCTCCCATTTCTGATTACAGCAGAGTCACAGCAGAGACATTTAGTTACATCTGGATACTAATATATGTGCCGTTTGTCTCTAATCAAAACATACCAAGAATGTAAACAAACGAACATTCTGCGCCCTCTAGCGGCTGATCGAGATTGACTGAATATTACACGTGGAATATTATATTTCGGTTCGTACAGAAATGGCTGCTTGAGGATCAGGTAGTTAACGTATCAAAACATAAAAAATTCAAAAATGTGCCACAATTTTCATAACGAAAGCATTTTGACATCTTAAAATATGCTCCTGGTAGTTTTATCATTTTTCTATATTCTTACGCGTGAAACAAATATTTTCGTTTTCATTCTAAAATTGTAGAAATGTACTCGATAATCGTTTAATTTTTAAATACAGGAAATTTAATCAGTTTAATAATAGGGAAGTAGTGATTTAAAATGGGTT